>CAUYSK010009137.1:0-54151 GCA_963575035.1 Avahi laniger
GAAGGAAGGAAAGAAGGAAGGAAGGAAAGAAGGAAGGAAGGAAGGAAGGAAGGAAGGAAGGAAGGAAGGAAGGAAAGAAGGAAGGAAGGAAGGAAGGAAGGAAGAAAAAAGGAAGGAAGGAAGGAAGGAAGGAAGGAAGGAAAGAAGGAAGGAAGGAAGGAAGGAAGGAAGGAAGGAAGGAAGGAAGGAAGGAAAGAAGGAAGGAAGGAAAGAAGGAAGGAATGCATAGAGGGAGGAAAGAAAGGGAAACGAGAATATATGGGCAGCAAACCAGTGGCTCCAGTATTAACAAGTAGCTGGAGAACCTGTCTTGGAAAACTGGCAGTGATCAGGCAGTCCTGGCATCAGAACCCATGACGCAGAAACCATCTGGTCTTTGTGTTGCTGCTGGGATGACTACAACTCAGAAAGATTTTTTCCTTGCTCAGAATCCAAGTCCCAGGAAGGAGGTCTGATTGGCTTAGTTTTACTTTTATGCCCACTCCCTGACTATACTAAGTAACTAGGAGAATTTGGGTCCCTTCATTCCTGGGAGGAATTCCCCAGTCAGGATGGGGGAATATTCCAAAAGGGAGATTTTGGAAGTCAGGGACTTCCTCCAAAGGGAAATTAGGGTGTTAGTTCTAGTGAGTTGCTGGATGCTGGAGTCCCAGAAAAATGGCAAACTTCTTCTATAATACCGGTCTTATTTAGCTTCTATAAAGAGTCCCATACATTTCAAAGAGGCAGACAAAGGATGTTTTCTAAAGTAAATGTTCTAAAAGTGAGCAGGGGAAAAGGACAAACAAATGATTCACGTTAGCAGCTGCAGTCATGATCAAGATGCCAGTCTGAGGAATGGTGCAGGTAGGACACTGGACTATAACTAACTTCAGACTCTGAAGACATTCAAGGTTGAACCAACTGGGTGGTTTCTGGTTCCTTTGCAGCCTTTGTGGTCGAGTGGAGCTGTATTACTTTAAACTGAGCCCAACACTTGCTTTCCAGACTGAGTTGATTCTCAGTCTTGACTAGTAAATTACAAAACAAAATTGCATGCCCATCATACTACAGATTCAACAGGGTGAAAAAACAAACAGAATAACAATAACAGCAGAAAAATCATGGGCATCTAAGAGGATATGAAATAATAATAAACAACACAGTGGCAACAAGAGATGTCAAGGCTGCTGCCCAGTGTGGCAGCTGGAATAGTTTAGGAAAGCAAGTGGAATTTTAAGGAAGTGTGTTAGTTTGCTAGGGCTGGATAACAAAGGACCATAAACTGGTTGGCATAGATACAGATATTTATTGTCTTACAATTCTTGAGGCTAGAAGCTCAAGATCAAGGTGTAAGCAGAGTTGGATCCTTCTGAGGACTCGGCAGGAGAATCCGTTCCTGGCCTCTCTCTTAGCTTCTGTTGGTTTCTTGGCAATCTTTGGTGCTCCGTGGCTTGTAGCTGCATCACCCCAATCTCTGCCTTCATGATCACATGATGGGCTCTCTCCACATGTGTCTATCTCCGTATCCAAATTTTCCCTTTGGATAAGTACACAAGTCATACTGGATTAAGGCTGAGTCCTAATGACCTCATTTTAATTTGATTACCTCTGTAAAGACCCTATTTCCAAGTAAGGTCACATTCTGAGCTATTGGGAATTAGACATTCATTTGAGGGACACACTGCAACAAACAATAAGGAGGATGCTCGTTATTAGTCAAAAGCAATACTTTTTGTAGAATATTTTTCTGGGGATCAAAAAGCATGTTCATCCACTGCTTCCTACATAGGAACAGCTCAATTAGTGAAAAGGTCAGTGATTCTCCTGGGCTCAAACGACAATGCCAAGGCTGCAGATATTATGTCCTGAGGTCTGACCTTTATTAACTTCTAGTTCCATGGTTACTGTAAAGTACTGAGTCCTTTCCTAGGAAGGTGTTTGCTGTGCTGTATGTTACTCAACACATTTATTTTATTTAGAGGTTTCATTTCTTTCATTTCAATCTTAGTTTTCCAAAACTTATCAAGAATTTTGCTTTCATGTAATACTTTTTTAGCCCTTAAATATGATATTGCTGGTAGGAAGGTGTTATAGGTTTATAATTTAATAATTACAACCAATCGATTAAACAATTATTAGATTAATAAGTATGAAATGTCCAATTTTCTTAAGTACTAATTTTGACAGTTGATATCTCTGATATTTCACTTTGACATTTCTTGTTTTATTTTTATTGTGAAGATACATCCTCATTCTTTCAAACGCATGGTTTGGCTTGTGATTACCTTTCAAAAAATTTTTTAGAGTAATTTTTGTGAAACCATGGATAAGTAAAAAATTCATGTTTTTTTCAAGTATGAGCTCCGTTGTGGAACCAATGCAGCACAGACAGCTTGAAATATCAAGAAGTGTTTGGGAAGGATGTGGCTAATGAACACACAGTATGTGGTTTGAGAAGTTCCATTCTGGTGATTTTACTCTTGAAAATGAGCCACGTGGGTGACCTGAGACCAAGGTGGAAAATGATGAGCTAAAAGCTGTAGCTGGAAGTGAATCTGTCTCAACCTACTGGTGAATTAGCAGCAAGGTTTGATGTTACTATTCCAACAATATTGGATCATTTGAAACAAATGGGTAAGGTGAAGAAGCTGGATAGATGGGTTCCACATGAATTAAATAAGCATCAGCAGAGAAATTGTCTCAAAGCTTGCCTTCCTTTGTTGTCACGACATCAAGGTGAACAATTTCTACACCGTATTGTTTCATGTGATGAAAAATAGATTCTTTTTGACAACTGCAAGTGTTCATTACAATGGTTGGATAAAGATGAAGTGCTTTTTGAAACACAGTCCAAAACTGAATATTCATCAAAGAAAGCTAATGGTGTGTGTTTGGTGGTCCAGCACTGGAATTATCTACTACAGCTTCCTGAAACCTGGTCAATCAATTACAGCAGCTATCTACTGCAACCAACTGGACAAAATGATGAGGATGCTTGTGATTAAGCAGCCAAGGCTGATCAATAGAGACAGGGCAATCCTCTTGCAAGATAACACTTGACCACATATTGCACAAACAACACTGCTTGAACTATGGCAGCTGGACTTGGAAACTCTATACAATCCACCATATTCACCAGACCTTGCACCAACGGACTACTACTTCTTCCAGGCTTTGTACCACTGCTTGCTAGGAAAAACATTCAATTCTCAACAAGCTGTGGAGAACGCCTTTTGTGATTTCCTTGCCACTTGCTATCCAGGCTTCTTCGGGGCTGGCATAAGCAAGCTACCATTAGGATGGTAAAACTGTGTCAAAAGTTTAGGCCCATCCTTTGATTAATTGTACTGCTTCTTGTTTGAAATATAATAAACTTTTGATTCAAAATTGGACATTTCATATTTAATGATCTACTATTACATGCTAAAAACATAATAAGATCTTTATATAGATGATCTCATTGAATTCTTGAATTATTCTCATTTTACTCATGAAAAAGCTGAGGCTATGAGAAGTTTCATAAACTTCTCAGAGTCAGTAGCTTTCCAGTGATGGAGAATTTGGACTCAGGCTGATCCTAAAGTCCAAGAGTCACCACTACACAGTATTGCTTAGGAACAAATTCCACAAATTGAGATTATGCAAAATTTGCCTTTTGGTTCCTTCCAAACCGATATCTTTTTTATTCATAACTGAAAATTTTCTAAAATATTTGCTGGGTGGTAACAGCAATATTCTAATCCACTAGTTCTGCATATCTTCTTGTGAAGCCCTCAGTGGGGGGCTTAGAACTTGAAGGAGAGTTTAAATATTATATCGGAGAAACACTCTTTGGGTATCATCACGCTGTTATAAAAAGGATTACTTTTTCCTTGTCAGCTCTCACCCGGGTTATGTCATGCAAGTTATTCAGTGCTGAGAGATGCATTCGTCTCCACCTGGCACGCATTGCATGGCATTAGATTTCTATCAATTTAAAGGAAGAAGACACAGCTGCTTCGAATACCAAACTTTCATCTTCTGTAGCTGGTAATGGATGAAAAAAACTTCATCCTTGTTTTTCTTATGTCTGGACAGAGTAGGGAGAGAGGAGACAGAATACATTAAATTATCCTTTGGCAAGCTTTAGCTTCTGAATGCGTCAGGTCTTGCCTTGGAAATATGCCACGTCAAGAATGTGCCCAGGTACAAGAAGAAATTAATCTTGACATTGGTAACGTTTTGCATTTGGAAATTCTCTGTGTCAAAAAGTATCAGTTTCCAAGAGTTCTGACTAATTTCTTCCTTCCTTCCTTCCTTTCTTTTTCTTTCTTTCTTTCTTTCTTTCCTTCCTTCCTTCCTTCCTTCCTTCCTTCCTTCCTTCCTTCCTTCCTTCCTTCCTTCCTTCCTTCCTTCCTTCCTTCCTTCCTTCCTTCCTTCTTTCTTTTTCTTTCTTTTGAGACAGGCTCTCACTCTGTATCACCCAGGCTGGAGTACAGTGGGATCATCATAGCTCACCGAAACCTCCAACTCCTGGGCTCAAGTGATCCTTCTGCCTCCGCCTCCCAGGTAGCTGGGACTACAGGCACATACTTCTATGCCCAGCTAATTTTTGTAGAGATGGTGATCTTTCTAAGTTGCCTGGGCTGATCTCAAACTCCTGGCCTCAAGCCATCCTCCAACCTCAGTGTTGCAAAGTGCTGGGATTACAGGTGTGAGCCACCATACCCAGCATAGCTACTTTCTTAATTACCTTTGCAACACAGCAAATATTTTCCCTTCTCTTCTGAAGGGAAGATAATTTGTCTTTACCTTTCTCCCTGTGTGCAAATGCGATGGCCTTTAATAGGTTTTTGGATGGGCTTAAGAGCTATAAAAACAAATCCTTCCTGATTTTATAAGCTTATTGATGTCCTCTGGGAATGTGCCGAGGTGTCCACAGCCTCCTGCCATGTCGGATAGTAAAAGTGGTGTGATGATGACTGTATTGGATGGTGAATGGAGGATTCTCAACACCAGGTACTGGCCAGCCAACAGGGCATCAGCTTGTCCCATGGCAGCAGAAAGTTGCTCTGTAGGCCAATAGCAAGGCTGAAAAATGGCTGATGCAAACAAAAGTCAGTCCTGACTGCACCCCAGTCCTGCCTACCCTGTCAGTGCCAGGAGGCAGAGCACTCTCCCACTGCTGACACTGCAGAGCATGGCACAGCACTCACAAAGGGCTCCCTGTGGGCTCTGTGGCAGACCTCCCACTACGGCAGATAATGCAGAGGGAGATTAGTGGGCATTAAAAACTAAGCAAATAATTTAAGGGGTGATATTTGAACATGCTTATACATCTAGATCTTGATCTTCTTGTATTCAATTTCATGGTAATGCAAATATTTAATATAACAACTTGAGATATTTTTAGCCCTGTGCAGTGTGTGCTAAAATAGATTCTGGCTTCTCTAGATTTCAAGATCTGAGTCTTATTTAGCCATCAATCCAATGAGCAGAAAGTTTGCCAAATAAATTATATGTGGAGAGGGTGGAAGTGGGGGGACCCCACAGCTGCACTGATCAGAAAGGACATTGTGGGTCCCTAGGGGTGCCCTTTCCATAAACTGAAAGCATGCTCTCTTCCTCTCCTTGTGGCCCCCTGTGACTTTACGCAAGTCTGAAGAGGGAAGTTTCATCATAACAACAGCCAAAGAGATACAGTGTGGCCGATCAGAGTATTTCTTATGAACCACCATCGTTACATCTTTAAATTGGAAATGCCTCTCTATTGGCTAACAGAAAAGTGTTAGGTATTTATGTTATGACATCCAAAAGGAGGCCCTTTGGGGTTATTAGGTGAGAGGTACTAAATACTTGACAGATTGCCATCAATACTCACTAAGAGCTGTTGAATTTTCCAATAGATTTCTTTTATTATCTTTACACGATAATTTTTCAGTTATTAAAAAAATGAAAAGAAAAGAAAATAAGGAAAAAGACAAGACTCCAGATGTTTGCTTTACTATCGTTTTGTACCTCTGAACTGAAATTATTGGAGCGATTGCTTTTGCTGTGAATACGACTAGATCAGAAAGGTTAACCTCAATGTACCTTCTTTTTCCTTTGGCAAAAATGGTATTTAGACCATCACATGCTAACTGGCTACTTCAAATCCATACTGGAAACAAGTTAAATAGAAATAATCTCCAAAGATTAAATATTCTCAAAATGATGTTCTCTTTACTCTGGAAAATGAGAGTACTTTGAACAGCCAAAAGGGTGGCTCTTTTATTATTCCTTTCCCCCTTTACCTGGGTTTATGTTCAAGTTGAGGAACCACATTATTCCACAGAGGATGATGCAGAAAACAAGACAGAGAAATGTTAGAACAGAGCAATGCACAGCAGTGAAGTACCAGTAGGAAAATGTTGGCAATGTGCTGCTTGTTGGCTGCCCCCAACTCCTGCTCGCTGGTGGAGGGCATTCTCTTTCTTTCTCTATGGTTTTTAAATTTTTCCTGCTGCCACACAAAACCATAGTGGTGTCCAGTATGGATCTGAAGTAGCCAATTAGCATGTGATGGTCTAAATACCATTTTTCCCAGTGGAAAATGAAAGTACATTGACGTTAACCTTTCTTACCTAGTAGCACTCAGCAAAGGCAATCACTCCAATGATTTCAGTTCAGTTCTCTCTTAACAGTTTACATATGGCATCTCAAAAACAACCATTTCTAAGTTCTCTGCATTCTGAAAAAGTAAGGATTCTGGTCCTTTCTTTCTCTAAGCAAAAGAGAAACTAGTAAAATTCTCAACAATTTTACTAGTTTGGGGACTTACTGCATGGAGGTGCTAAATATTGGGAAATCCCTTCTGGAGTGTATATAAACCCTGAGAGAGAAATCTCATGACCACAGCCTTTGGTACACATTACTTAACACTGTTCGCCTTGGGCATGTCAGGGACAGGGATATTGATGTTAGATTGGGAAATATTGCACAGATGCAATAAGGACTGATGTGCTTTCTCTAGGAGTCTTCTATTTCTAGATTAGAGATCATAACTTAGTGTCTAATTAAAAGGCTCAAAAGACACAAGGGAAATAAACTTCAGAGACTTTTCAGAGAGCAATTCTTTAGAAACTGCTATAACTCTAGGTACTAAACTTATAATAGTTGTATCAAAAGATTTGATCTCTGCACTGTAGGTTTCAGAAATGCAACTGCTTTAGCTGAGAGTCAGCTAGCTAGGCACTTGGCAGCTATTTTTTTATGTGCTGCCAAAGGTAAGAGTTTGTCATTGCTAGTAATTATAAATTACAAAAAGTCAGTCAAATGGGAGTGATCATGAAAAATGACCCATGAGCCAGTTTTTATAAAGTTGTCTAAATAAGTACGGGAATTTTTTTTTTCTATTGAATAAAGTTTAATCCTATTTTTGTGTCATTAAGAAAGTCGATGGTGGAATATACTAAATACAAAGGATTCAGATAAACAGCAAACAATATGCACTCAATCATGTACAACAGCGTATGACTCAACCCTAGCGTTTCACTTCTTGGTTTGAGGAGACAGGTTTCTTGCAGGAAGTGTGAAGACCAGATATGTAAATGGTAAGACGCAAAGTCATTTAGGGGAACGAGAAGGAAAGGAGGTTGCTACCGTTATTATTAAGCGTCCGCTACAGAGTCAAGCACTGTTCCTAGCACTTTGAATGTCTAATCTCAGGTACTCTTCTCAGCAACTCTATGAAGCTGGTGAAATCATCTCTGTATTTCAGATTCTTACCATTGGGAAAGTTAAGTAAATTTTGTAAGGTCTCAGATAGTAAGTTGACTTCAGAGAGTCCCAGGCCATTCTGATTCCAGCTTCCAAAGTCCACGCTTCTTCCGGTTGCTCCTCCTCTAGGGGAGCGTCAGGGGCACCCAGTAAATGGGAAATGAAATCTCAGATGGACTGCCCGACAGATTTGTCAATGAATAGAGGAAAGAATCTCACCACTGGCCTACAGGAAGGAGCATATTAACTCTACACTCCTACTTTTAAACCAACCCTCACATACTCGGTGTCAGTGCACCTGGACTATGGAATTCATTGGACAAACTCCAATTTCATCCTCTTTCTTTGACCTTTTTAACATCTCACCTTGACTCCTGGTCACTACCTGACATCTCCTTATGTTCCTGGCTCCTTCTGTTCATATCTATCCAGTAGAAACTCCAGGAGAACCTCTGTGTGTTCCCTGGGACAGGCTTCCACAATTCTGATTTTTTTGTGTTTCAGCTCCTGCCTTTTACTTGTACCTGTGGAAACTATGGGCTGGTCCCGCTCACTACAGAGCTCTCTGTCTGTCACAGACGGACACAGCACTAAGTTCAGAAAAGCATATTTAATCATTAGTAACTGTATTTGGACATTTTTCTAAACGTTGTTAAGCCACTGCTTTTAAAGCTGTTAAAACCATGTTAACGTATTTTTTGGTAGATCAGTAAATTTGGTTCTTGGTCAGTTTGATCATTCGGTGAATTGATTCTTCGCTCATTTCCTGAGTGGGAGCAAGCAGTATTGACTGAACAAGGCTCAGGTTAGCAGTTGCCTCCCTTCTGTGGGACCTTTCTGCTTTCTGGAATTCCTGAGAGTCAGACCCTAGAGTCAATATGGCCAGGACACAGGCCGTGAAGAGTCATTCTATCGTGGTGGCTGGGGAGAACGGGGTAGAGCTTCCTATAGTCAAGCAGGGTCTGGACACTCTTGGTTGAAACAAGTTCTCTTGCTATCTGAGCAGGTACTCCCGACACCTTACTGGAATGGGGTTTGCAGTTCGTACTCTGCAGCTGGTGCAGGAGGCAAAGTTAGAGGCATTTTAAATCACTGATTTTCCTTCGCTTACAAAGGTCTTAGATTAATATGCTGAGAATTAACAATTTTAAAAAGAATGGTTTAGCAACTTTTAGAAGAATGTCCAAATATAGTTATGATGCTTAAACATTTTTTATGAACACAGTTAATATTTAGCATTTCATGCAGAACATTTTCAGCTTATACAGATTTTTGTTTCAAAATTTTAAACATTTTCAGTTTTCTAACATTTTAGCATCTATATTTTAATATTTTTGAGATATTTAACTAGCTTTTTAATCTTTCCTTTACAACTTTACATTGACCATTAATAAACATCGAGTTAATTTGAGGTACAAACATCTAATCCATCTAAGTATTCTCTTTCAAACATCCTTATTTTCTTTCCACTGATTTGAGCAGTTATATATTTTTAAGTTGAAACTTAAAAATTAAATACAGACAACTACTGCAGAGTACCTAACACAGTGCTAGTATACCATCTACGTAGAATCAGTGTTGCAAACTGCTACCCATCTTTCTGTTTTTGAATTTCTTGTTAGAGACCAAAATATCAGAATTTTTTCTTTGATAGGATTCTTGGCTAATTCTGATTTATATCAAATGCTCTTTAAATTAAATTTAAAATTTTAATTTAATAAAAATCTAATCTAATTTTACTTATAAATGAAATTTAATAAAATTTAAATATTCTGTATTAAAAATTAAATTAGTTAAATTAAAAAATCACTTGCTAAAAATATAAATTAAGGCTGACATGCTTTTGAAAAATTGGTGAAATAAACTAAATGTGCTAAATTTTGGAAAAAAAAATTATTATAAAGCACCCGAGAAAAATCAAAAGTCACATACTGAATGCCAAAAGCTTGAGTGGAAAAAGTGGTTCATATCAACATTTTCAGTGAATTTATGATTTTTGATTTATGAATTCATGATTACCATTTTAACACTCTTAATATTGTTTTATCAAGTAGCCAATCAATCTTAATTTAGCTAATATTCAAAAGAATATATTTGACTACACACAGTCAAAAATCAAATATGTTTATAAAAACTGCTAAAAATGGCAATTCATAAATTTTGATTATTTTGAAAATTGATCATTTCAAGGAGAGATATTTGGAGAATTGACTTGCCTTTCTCTACAGGAGGTTGCAGTTAAAATAAACAGGAAAACTTCAGTAATAATGGCAACGTTGATTCTAAGTAGATGGTGTACTAGCACTGTGTTAGGTATTCTGCAGTAGTTGTCTTCATTTAATCCAAACAACTTTTTGGATTAGATATTATTGTCATTTTACAAAGGAGAGATCTGAGGTTCAAAGGGGTTAATACCATAAGTTGCCGAAGGGAAGCAAAGTCAGCACTGCTTGTCTCAAAGGCCAGGCTGCCCGGTAGAGTTTGCAAGCTGTGAAATGCAAGATGGAAATCACCCTTGGCTAGATGAATAAAGACTGAGATGAGAAAAGGGATTTGCTTCCACTTTGCTGACTTAATGGAAAGAGCTCAGCATGTCCATGTATTGTAGCATCTGGGGCAAACAGTAAGTGCACTGGAACAATTTCCAGTCAATCCCTCAGCAAGTAGGAGCCACAGTAGAGGGGACACAGGTGATGGGTTGGGTCCAGGTATCCCACCTGGAGAAGGGTGAGGCATGAGGCATTTACTGGCAGTGGCTGCAGCTGCACATTGAGCAGGGTGAGCAGCCTGCCGGTCCCTGGCTGCTCAGCACAGTTCTCCATCGTTTCCCCTGTAAGGTCATCAGGGCTATTTATGTGGCCTGATTTATATAGGGTATATTTAAGGAGGGCAGCCTAGAACTGTTTGCTCTGTGAAACGATGCACTTAATGGCTAGGAGGAAGGCAAGAGGGTCTCTTGTCTCTTAACTTCAAAGCATAGAACTCAAGGGCATGTTGCTCAAATCTAGTTCAAGGAGTCCAGCGGTAGGGGCCATCAGAGCAAGAGCACATGGAATGGTTTTGACTGGCTTCTGGCAAGCTTTTGTTTGGATAGACTGGGACTAGATGTTTATGCGCTGATACGTTGTATGAGCCTTAGATCTTTATTAGTACCAGCTAGCAAATACCTCTCCTCTTCCCTTTCCTGTTACTTTCTGTAACTGTCATGACTAACCTGGAGTGATTATCTTCAATTTTTATACTCCAGTGACAGATCTGGGTATAACCAGAGATTGTTACATACTCTATCACTCTTGTCACACACACACTCCTTTCCCTTTCCCATTACAGCCACATAAAGAACAGGGCTTGAGAAGGAAGGGAAGGGACACTGGGAAGATTTCCTTTTCTTTTTTCCCATGATGACATGATACCATATCTACTGGATTATTTTTCTCTTCTGTTCCCTCATCTCATACCCTTCTCAGATTGAATGTTTCTACTTAGTGAGATGGAAAGTTATATATATATATATATATATATATATATGTTAGGTTTACAGTTCAGAGGTTTTTAGCATATTCACAAAGTTGTACAACCACTACCAGTATCTAATAACAGGACGTTATCACAATCTCAAGATGTTTTCTTATTTCTCCTTTCAGGTAACTGCATCTCATTTCTTGCCTGACAGTCACTAACTGTAGAATTTGCCAGTGAATGAGGTGTGATTTATATAGACGACACTAAGTTAGGAAGGTGCCTTCCATGCACAAGAATAAGAAACTAGGGGAAAAAGGATATCCTGAAATATTCCTGGAATATTCCCTTTTCTGTTAACCTGAGAGATAATGATAAGAGGTCATGAGGAAGATAACTTTTAAATGATTGTGGACTGTTTTTATTTTTCTCAACATCTCATAGGTAAACAAAGGAAATCAATATAAACAACAGAGATCTCTGATACATTTAGGAAATGGAAAACAATGTCTGACGGTAACAGTTGGACAGATCCAAACCGATGCAGAAGTGATGGAAAATTCCATCACCTTTGAATATTTATCCCCTTTGAGAATACAGCAGAACATCTCCTGCTAACATTATTCAGTGGGACACTGAATTGGAATGATTTAATCAATCAAATAAATCAGCCAAACGTTTACCCCCATATCCGAGAAAAGCAGTCTCTCACAGGTATTTTATTTGTGTACAGGATCACCTGGAAAGGAGATATTTTCTGAGGAAAGCATGGAAAAGACTTGATTAGAATTACTTATTGATATTTTGGTAGCTCTGGGGCATTGGGCTTAGCTTTAGGCTGCTCTACATAAAGTTCCCAGAAGTTAATAGGAATTAAAATAGAAAGTCAGATCTATAATGATCTGGAACAGGTTTATGTCCCCGATTAAGACCATAGGGTTGTTTTGTGGGAGGACAGAGTTGGGCTTCTGGCTCTCAACTCTGTAGATTAAGAACATACTAGAACTCTTTCTAGTTACTTTCAGAGCCCATTTTTTGGATGCATCATACATGACTTTACATAACCTTTTTACTAAATCCCACTGATATTTTGACTCACCACCCATATTTGTTGAGACTGGGTTTCATTACATATTAGAGAATTTTAGAATACCAGTGACTTAAACGAGATAGAATTTTATTTCTTTCACGTAAAGTGAGCAAGGCAGAGTTGAGATGGCAGCACTGAGCCGCGGTGTGCTCAGGGGCCCAGCCCTGTCCCAGCTCGTCAGGCTACCTTCGCATGCCTGTATCCACATGGCACAGCCATCGCATCAGTGTTCCAGGCAGTAGAAAGGAGGAGGCGATGAACAGCGATCACAGGTGTGCCCTAGCTCATTCATAGGGAGTATAGAAGAAGCTGGCAGAGAAAATTTCCATGTGCATCTCATTGGCCAGAACATGACCACACCAAACAGCAAGGAAGGCTGGGAAATGGATTTCCAAACCCATTTGCCCAGATAAAAGATGGAGGTTCACTTACTGTGAAATAAAGGGAGAATGACTACTGGGAGACAAACCATGGTATTTACAACATTTAGGAATAAAGTATTACTCTGGATTTTGTAAAGAAATTCTTCCTTTTAGTGACATTTACCTGTTTTGAGCTTTGGTGTTGCCTCTTAGTTCTGATGTAACTGGCTTGATGCTGGTTAAGAAGCAACTAAAAGATGCCTGAGAGATCTTGCTGTGGAAATGGAAACTGGATGGTGCAATTAATGGAGTTAACTCAGTTTGATGAGGTTTGCTTTTAACCTTACACTATTATTACTGCATGGTTGTGCCATTCCTGTGTATTCTTCCTGTGATTATCAGCTTTCGTTATTTAACTTTTAACAAATTATCAAACGTAACTACTCCGCAAATCATCTTTCCAAACTGATTTCTAACCTTTTTTGTTTCTGTTTACATGACAGCATCTCTACATCACTATGAGCACACTGGATGCTCTCTGCACCTTCTGAAGCATGCATGTTTCCTCTTTAGCAAATGTAGAATGGAGTGAACTAACCACTTTGGATAATCAAAACTCATCAATGGTTTGGCCAAGTTAGAGATAATCAAAAGGAGATAACCTTTACAGCCAAAGAGATGGAAACAGATAATGCCATTTAAAATGAGGGCATATAATTACAGGCAGAAAAGATAGTGAAACATCACGAATATTGAAAAGAAATTTTGCTTCAGGTGCCTCTTAAAGTAGATCACCATATTAAAAAGAATACAAATATATATTATATAAATACATATTTAATATACAATATACATATAAATATATGTATATATGATCTATTTAATTATAGAAACATTAGAAAGATAGATATTTTAGTAGCAAAATTAGTCTTATAAATTGTCCATCCAAATCCTTTTAGCAGGTTACTGAGATGCAGGAAATTGAGCTGTATAAAATTAATTATAAACCTCTTGGGAAAATAATTTCTACTTTTGCCATTATTGAATAATAGTCACTTGTAGATACAAAAGGTTTTGTAAGATTCTCACAAAGGTGCAAATAATTAAAAATAATGTAAATTATTAATGAGAAAAGGTATCCATGTAAATCTTCAAAAAAATTTCTAAACTCCCCAAAATGAGAAGAAAAAATTATCCCTCATAAATATGATGTGGTTCGGAGATAAAATTGCCATTCAAATATCATATTGTCCTGTTTCTGCAACCAAAAGCCAGTCACTATATAAGCATGAATATCAACCTACTTAAACATAAATACAAAAAGAACACCCAAAACAACTGAAGCTTGAAAATCTACAAATAGCTGTTAAAATTCTGCTGCCCATTGTTTATTTGCTGCCTCTTGTGTAACAAGTGCCAATGCAATTGCCAACAGATTAGATATGAGAATCAAAATCAAATCAGTTTTTTAAATTGTTTATTTACCACACACCCAGCTTTTTATAGTTTGGTGGGCAAGAGCTAAAATTCTTAGTGAAATATAAAGAGGAAACCCACCAATCTGACTACCAGGGCTGATGCCACGACATCTATAGGCTACCAATTATACGTTGTATTTAGTTCTGCTTATTTCTCCATTAGCGTCTTCTTTTCAATATATTCTTCTTCCAAAAGAGAGTTTTGAAATATTTCATCTGCCTCTATTCATTAAGGAACAATTGTTTTCTTGCTTTGATTGGATAATGAAGAACACAATCCTTATGATCTAAATAATAAGCAAGACCATAGAGAATCTAACCATGAAGCTACAATACTTGCTGACCTTCATCATTTCTGCATCTCCCACAAAATGACCTTCTGCTTGAAAAGTTCACCGACAGAGTCAGTACCATTTCCTGTCATTGCTTTGTATTCCTGATGTGTGTGCTAAGCAAAGAGCAGATGTGACTCAGCCCTGTGCACTCATGATGTGGTTCCTGGTTCTTTTAAAGGCACCTCTGTCAATTTTGCTTCTGTGGACATTTATCTTTCCTTAAAATTCTGAATTAAAATTGAAGCCTTTATGAAGAGTTATTATTATTATAAGGTGATATTAAGAAATAATAGACCTTAAAATATATTGCCACATTCTTAACAAATGTTACTGGGATGGGAAATTAAAGCAAACAAAAAAAATATGAACAGAAGGGATTCTGTAGGCTTTTTAGTTGTTCATTTCCTCCGTCCCTCCTCTCTTTTTTTTCCCTCCCTCCTTCAGACCATCTCTCTCTTCTCCTTCTTTCCTTTCCTCCCCTCTCTTCTTTTCTTCTCCCCTCCTTTTCTCTCCTCTACAACACTGGTTACTGAAAATCCGTTATTTAATGATTTTCAAATGTCAGGATATGCCCCAGAAAGCTCTCAAATGCTTGAAAGGCTTAATATGAAGGAATGGCTGGCAGCTTGCAGAATTCATTTAAAAGACAACAAATGCTATGGAATAAACAATGGAAAATGAATGCTAGCTGGTTTTTAAAGTAAAATTTCTTGCTTAACTGAACACTGGTATCAATCGAACGAATCTGCCAATTCAGAAGAGCTATCTTCATGCCGTTTAGTCCAGAGAAATGTTGGGTTACTGTTGTTTACAGTGATGGTGTACACAGCTGATTTCACTCTGTCTTGATGGCGTTTTTCACGGAATCTTCATGAGAACTCACACATAATTCAAGTCCAGTCTCTCCATTGCACACAACTTAAAATCACAGTAATAAAACCAAATCTGTTATTGTAAAATTAAAAACAATTTTTAATTGACAAAAATTGTATATATTGATCATGTACAACATGATGTTTTGAAATATGTATACATTGTGGGATAGCTAAATGGAGCCAATTAATATCTGCATTACCTCATATACTTATTCTTTGACCAATATTTCCTGAATTTTCCCCCTCCCAATCCCCTGGTAACCACCATTCTACTTTGTACTTCTATGAATTAAAGTTTTTTAGATTTCACATGTAAGTGAGAACATGCACCATTTGTTTTTCTATGCCTGGTTTATTTCACCTAACATCATGTCCTCTGGGTTTATCAATGTTGTGGAAAATGACAAGATTTTCTTCTTTGTTAGGGTCAAATAGTATTCCACGGTGTATATATACCACATTTTCTTTATCAAAATTCATCCAATTGATGGATATTTAGGTTGATTCCATATTTGGCTATTGTGAATAATGCTACAGTGAACATGTGAGTGCAGATACTTCTTCAACATGCTGATTTCATTTCCTTTGGACATATACCCAGAAGTAGGATTTCTAGATCACATGGTAGTTCTATTTTTAATTTTTTGAGAAGTCTCTACATTACTTTCCATAATGACTATACTAATTTAACCCTTGCACCAATAGTGTGCAAGGGTTCCCTCTTCTCCACATTCTTGCTCTTATCTTTCATCTTTTTGTGAATAGCCATTCTAACAGGTGGGAGCTGATATCTCATAGTGGTCTTATTTTGTGTTTCTCTGATGATTAGTGATGTTGAGCATTTTTTATATACCTAGAGACCATTTGTATGACTTCTTTTGAGAAATGTCTATTTAGCTCCTTTGCCCATTTTTTAATAGGGTCATTTATTTTCTTACTATTGAGTTGTTTGAGTTTTTTAGATATTTTGGATAGTGAGCCCTTATCAGATACATAATTTGGAAATATTTTTTCCCATTCCATAGGTTGTCTCTTCACTCTGTTGATTGTTTCCTTTATACACAGATTAAAATCACAGTAATGAAACTAAATCTCTATTATCATTATTATTTTGACATAGATTCTCACTCTGTTGCCTGGGCTAGAGTGCAGTGGCATCATCATAGCTCGCTGCAACATCAGACTCCTGGGCTTAAGGGATTCTCCTGCCTCAGCCTCCTGAGTACCTGAGACTACAGGCATGTGCCATCATGCTTGGCTACTTTTTAAAAAATTTTTGAAGAGATGCAGTCTCACCATAGCCCAGGCTATCCCTGAACTTCTGGCCTCAAGCAATCCTCCCACCTCAGCTTCCTAAAGTGCTATGATTACAGGTTTGAGCCACTGTGCCTAGCCCCAAATCTCTATTATTAAGTAGATTTTGTGGGGGTATGTTTTGTTATAAGCATTTAATACTCAGAGCCTTTCTGGCCACTTTGGGTAAAGCCTTCTAAGCTGCAGGATGCTTCTCCCTGGGATTCCTAGGTTTCTGATCTCCTAACAGGCCTTGTTGTACAGCCACTTTTTAAGTGGCAATGAGTAACTGACTGACTTACTCACTGACTTTACACACAAAAATATGAGAAATGTAATGTTCTTGGTGGATGGGTTCAATTAATTATCTCGTGTTCTAACAGCTGTTTTTATCTTTATTATCTTCATAACCTTTATTATTTATTATTAGCCTTATGTGGCATCATAGATATTGAGACTCTCTCTCTCTCTCTGGAGCCTAAGTTAGTGCCTAATAGGAAATTATAAAATCATATTGATGGTTTCAGGTCTCAGAGATAATGTTTCTCCTGAGCTAATTTGTATCCTCCTCCATCTGGGCCTTACCCAAGGGAGAAAACACAGCCCAGAGAGTCTTACAGTGAAGTTGCTTCTGGGAATTTGCCCTCATTGATCAACGCAGATTCTGATCTTTTCCTTTGTGGTGGTTTCCTGTTCACATAAATCTTTCATTGTTGTGTTGGTTTTAATGACTTATTTTTGCTTTAATTCTTTTTCTCTCTAAAAAGTAATAAATGTACAGGGTGAAAACTTCAAGCAGTCCAAAGCATATATGGGAAATCTACTTCCATCCACTAACACCAGTCCTGCAGCTCTTTTCCCAAGAGGGGCATCTCTAAAACCTCCCATTACAGAGAGAAAAATTCTATCCTTCAGCCTTTTATTCAAAGCTTTCCATGGTCTTTCCTCAATCTTTTTCCTTCATTTTTTTGTCCTACTCTAGACACATACCTCCTACTCCAGCCACGCCTGCTCTCTAGTTCCTGGTTGAGTCCTGGATCTTTGCTTCTGGGTCTCCTGCCCCTGGGTCTTTGCTCTGGTTGTCCCTCTGGCAGGGAGTCCTCCATTCTCCTGCCAAAGCCTGTCCAGCTTCAAGACTCTGCTCAGGTCTAACCAGCCTTGCAAGGTCTTCAGAAGTTCCCTAGTCTGAAATGATCTGCTCTCTCTTTTCATCTTGTTGGAACCTTTATTATGGTTTTCATGATCACTGGTTTCCTTGCATTTGACTCATGTATTTGTTTCCACTGCCTAACTGTAAGATCTGAAGGTGAAGGCATTGAGAACCTGGACTCTAGCCTCGGCTCAGCTATTAATAACTGTGTGGCCCAGAGAAAACCACTAACCCTCCCAGAGCCCAGTTTTCTCATCTATTACAACATTTTTGAGAACAAATAGTGGAGTGCTACAAGACTCAAGAAGACAACAGTAACTTGTGCTACCTCTATGTTCTTAAAGTAGGGAGACATATTCTCTCTTCCCTATGCAAATGAAAACAAACATTTCAACTAAATAAATTAGGTTATTACTGTCCCTAAGAAATACAATCCTAGTGGAAAAATAAAGAATGTGTTTATTCACACTGGGAATTATAAATCTGAGTGATTAACATGGAATCCCAAGTTCCACGGAATGTTTAATAACTTGCAAGTTGATTGAATTCATGGACTCTTATTGGTGGTCTTTCAAATTCAATAAAATCCTTTCACTTTCCTTAAAGAATCGTTTATATAACAGTATGAGATATGTCTTATACACTCTCAGGGAGGGATGGTGATGAACTCATGACCTTATATAAACAGTTAAAATACTCAGGACATAATCACTAAGATGTCCTTCCAGGAAAGATTTCATTTAAATCTAGTTAAAGTAGACTTTACTATTCACAAGCGGTCAGAATTATTATTTGAATAAATCCATTATGCAGAGTTTTGTGGCAAGAATTAAATAAAGCCCAGGAGTTTGATATTTCAATGTAAAATTTCCTTTCAAAACTGGAAATAGAAACAAATAATGTAATCTTTCAGGTCATGGACATGAGCTTGTGAAATTCTCAGACCACAAATATTAAGGTATCATACATTCACATAAACAAGAGCAAACAGAAAGAATCATAAGAGGGTTTTTTTTTTGGTTTAATTTTACCTAAATAACTTTGAAAACCTGGATGAAAAAACTAATATTTTATAAAAATATAATTTACTCATCTAGAAGATAAAAAATCTAGGCAGATAGATTTCCAAAAAAGACATAGAAAAAGTAGTCAAAAATTTGCTTTTGTCCCTTCAAACAGTTTCCCAGGAGAATTCTGCAAAACATTTAGAGAACACATAATTCCAATGTTATTTAAATTGTTTTGGATCATAGGAAAAAAGAAAAGTTCTTAAGTGCATTTCATGAAGCAAGTCTAACACTGATAATAAAGTAATGACAAAGATCATATCAAAAGGGAAATATAGAGACCAATTTCATTTATCAATGAAGTGCAGATATCTGAAATAAAATATCAGCAAATAAAACTGAGTAGTTTCTTAAAATAGTAGTAAATTATTACCAAGTGGGATTTATTCTAGAAATGTAAGTTAAAAAAATATTACAAATGGTAATTCATTATATGATAGATCTAAGAAAAAAATATATGATCATCATTAACAATGCTGAAAAGAACACTGAGCCAGCATCATATTTTATGGGAAACAGAAGAAATATTCTTAAGACTTTTTTTTTTTTGATGGAGTGATGAGATCTAGTGGAAGTTATTCTCAAGTGAATTTTGAAAAATAAACGTATCTCCTGTATGTATAGACATAAATGACTCTGACCGAATCAATGTTTTAAATGTAAAAAATAAAATAACAAAAATACAAAATAAACACATAAATAAACTCCTATAAAGAAGGAAGATCTTTCTAATTATAGACTCAAATCCACAAACTGTTTTACAAAAGATTGTAAAATTCAACTACATTAAAACAATATGAAGCAAAAATTTCTACATTGAGGGGTAAAAATACGATAGGCCAATTCAAAAGACTGACAAATGACAAAGTGGGAAATATTATTTGTGACTCATAAAGGGAAAGCTCACCTCTCTCTTATACATTTTCTTTAAATAAATAAGAAAATATTTGTTAAAAAATAGGAAATAGGTTAAAAAACGAACAGACAGTACAGCACAGGCAATACAAATAATCTTTATTTAGATTTATAAAAGGATGTCATATGTACTCATCAAAAGGGAATGCTAATTCAAACAATACCATGCTTGTGGTTTCATAACATGACTCCAGAATTATTTGACATTCTTTCCATTGGGAGGTGAAGTCTATCTCCTTTTTCCTTGAATCTGGATTTTGTAACTTCCTGACTAACACAATACAGCAGAGGTGTTACTGTGCCAATTTCTGAGCCAAAGCTTTAAGAAACTGGCAGTTTCCACTTCCTGTCTCTTTCTTTTAAAACTCAACCACCATGCTATGAGGAAGCACAAGTCTTCCAATGGAGAGGCCCATGTGGACAGGAGCCAACAGCCAGTGCTGACTTGCCAGCCATGAGAGTATGCTGTCCTGGTGGGAGAGCCTCGAAGCCTAGTTGACCTGCCCCAGCTAACACCACATGGAACAAAGATGAGCTGCCCTCATCAAGCTTGCTGAAAATGAAGATTTGTGAGCTAGTCAAACGCTTATTTTATTTTGTTTTGTTTTAAGCAAATATGAGCTGATTGGAGTGGGCTTTTAAAGTTCAGTGATAAGCAGAGCAACCATTTTTACTATCTTTCACTTTTAGAATGGCAAAAATTCAAAAATTTGCCAACGCTATTGTCAAGGCTATATGGGAACAGTTACTTTTGTACTTTGCTAGGAGGCAGGGACATGAGACGGATTGGGGCAGCCACAGAAGCAAATCATTTTCCTGTATTGTTCTTCTTTACTCTTTTGAATTTGGAACCATATGAATATAATCTCTCTTCTACACACTACCCAATCTACATTGAAAATAAAAAAAGTTTAAAGTATATACAAGTTATTTAGAAAAATTATATTTAACATGTGTGTTGAATTACATAATTTATAAGATGGCTTTGTAAGCATCATCTCACTTTATTAATCATAGCAATTCTGTGAAGAATATACATAAGTAGAGCAATTATTATAGTCCCCAATTGTAATTGCAGAAGCTAAATCTCTGGTTGTTACCCACCAAGTAAATAGTAAGGCCATAATTTAAACTGAGCTCTCACTACCCAAAGTGATCTATAGATTCAATGCAATCCCTATTAAAATACCAACATCATTTTTGACAGATTTAGAAAAAATAATTCTATGCTTTGTATGGAACCAGAGAAGACCCTATATAGCAAAAGCAATCTTAAGCAAAAAGAACAAATTGGGAGGCATCAATTTATCAGACTTCAAGCTATACTACAAGGCTATAGTAACTAAAATAGCATGACATGAGCACAAGAAAAGAGACATAGACCAATGGAACAGAACTGAGGACTCAGATATAAAACCATCCTCATATAGTCATCTAATCTTTGACAAAGCATATAAAAACATACACTGGAGAAAAGAATCCTAATTCAGTAAATGGTGCAGGGAAAATTGGATAGACACATGTAGAAGACTGAATGAAACAGGATCCACCTTTCACCTCTCACAAAAATCAACTCACGGTGGATAATAGACTTAAACCTAAGGCATGAAACTATAAGAAGTCTAGAAGAAAATGTTGGAAAAACTCTTATAGATATTGGCATAGGCAAAGAATTTATGAAGAAGACCCCAAAGGCAATCATAGCAACAACAAAAATAAATGAACAGGACCTAATCAAATTAAAAAGCTTCTGCACAAGGAAACTGTCAAGAGAGCAAACAGACAAGTCACAAAATGGGAGAAAATATTCACATGCTACACATCTGATAAAGGGCTGATAACTAGAATCTATTTAGAACTCAGGAAAATCAGCAAGAAAAAAATCAAACAACCCTATCAAAAAGTGGGCAGAGGACATGAACAGAACCTTTCCAAAAGAAGATAGACTAATGACCAAGAAACATTTGAAAAAATGCTCAACATCTGTAATCACCAAAGAAATGCAAATCAAAACCACAATGAGATATCACTTAACTCCAGTGAGAATGGCCTTTATGAAAAAGTCCCAAAACAGTAAATGTTGGTGTGCATGCGGAGAGATAAGAACACTCATACACTGCTGGTGGGACTGTAAACTAGTACCACATCTGTGCAAAGTCATATGGAGATACTTCAAAGAGCTACAAGTAGAACTACCATTTGATCCAACAATCCTGTTACTGGGCATCTACTCAAAGGAAAAAAAGACATTCTGTACAAAAGACATCTGCACTAGAATGTTAATAGCAGCATAATTCACAATTGCAAAGATGTGGAAACAACCCACGTGCCCATAAATACATGAGTGGATTAATAAAATGTGGTATATGTATACCATGGAGTTCTACTCAGCCACAAAAAACAATGGTGATCTAGCATCTCTTGTATTATCCTGGATAGAGCTGGAGCCCATCTGCTAAGTAAAGTATCACAAGAAAAACAAGGAAAACAAGCACACACGTACTCACCATCAAATTGGTATTAACTGATCAACACTTATGTGCACATATAGTAGTAACATTCATTGGATTCGGGCAGGTGGGAGGATGGGGGAGGGAATGGATATATTCACAACTAATGGGTGTGGTGCACAGTGTCTTGGGATGGACACGCTTGAAGCTCTGACTTGGGTTGGGCAAAGGCAATATATGTAACCTAAACATTTGTACTTCCATAATATGCAGAAATATAAATAAATAAATAAATAAATAAATAAACTGAGCTCTCCTGACACTAAATCCAATTCTCTTGTATGAGATGACCTCATTTAGTGCAAACAAAAGTATGATAGAAATCAGGAGACCCAGTTTCTATTCCCAACTTTGTCTTTGATCCTTTGAGTATTACTAGATTAAATACTCAACTTCTCTTGCATTTGATTTTATCACCTAGAGACTAGACATGAAAATACATATGGTTCACACTTACTTCTGGAGAGCATTATAGGGATAAAATAAGATAACAAATGTGAAGGTGTTTTGAAAAGTTGTAATTGCAAAGCATTAAAACCAACAATTGTAAATATAAAGGTAAAAGAGAGCATGGCTCTGCCTGAAAATAGCAGACTGAGAACAAGAATTTATAGTAAAATAGAGTTAAAAATAACCACCAAAATGACATGTAAACAAATTTTAAGGAAATAGGAAGCAGATGAAGGAATGAAAACTGATGTAGTAGGAGAAAGGCAGTGCTGGGTAGCACGGACTCAGAAGAAATACAGTCAAAGAGGCTGCTGATCACCCCCACAGGTCTCTGCACTGTCTCAGGATTTGGACACACCATGTACATTACTACCACTCCATGTTAAAAGTGAAGAGCTTTTCTATGAAGACATTTATGTATTCCAAAGAAAGCCAGTGCCCTTCAGACATTTAAGTGTCACAAGTGAAGTCACTGACTCTCGCTTAGTCATCTCAGAATTAAGTCTGATAATTGACAAATTCCATCCACATATCCAGGCCTCTCACTGCCTCATTCTTAGAAATGACCATCGAGAAAACAGAAATGATACAGGGATAGAAAAGAATTTTTTAAAAATTTTCATTGGTATCCTTAGAAAGTTTCACCAAATTGTCCATTCATTAAAAAGAAAAAAAGAAAAGAAAGAAAAGAAAATAGTAGACTAAGTAATAATAGGGAAACAAGAAAGACCTCTTTGACATTTTTTCCACACACACACACAAAATAAATACATTAGAATTCAAATTGAAGAAATGTCCTTAAAATTATTATAAAAGGATTAAGAGTTGTAAAATAGAAGATAAATTCAAAGTTATGAAATTATCAATGGTTTGAGATCTAACACATAACTAATGGAACAACAGAAGAATGAGACACTGGAAAGGACAAATTATCAAAGAATTAGAGCAGCAGTTCTCAAATTGTGATCTCAGGACATCCGAGGTCCTCCCTCATACTAACTAAAACAACATATCTCAACAGATTGAATGCAGAAATGGATATGGGAATCAGCTGGCTTCTTTTAAGATATATTAAAGAGATTTTCAAAAAAGTAGAACAATGCTATTTTTTAGCTAAATTTCTTTGTTTTGGAAAATATATTTTTATAAAAATGGACATTATTGATGTCAACATGTAATGGGTTTATTGTATTTTTAAATTTCTGAGTTTTAATTTCTAATTTGTTATATATTGATAGATATATTGATAGATGTAATCTATAGAAACAGCTTATCTTTGCGGTCTCCAATACTTATACTTTTTAAGAGTTTAATGAGATTCTAGGACCAAAGAGTTTGAGGGCTGCTATTTCAGAGAATACCCTAAATTGAAGGATACTAGCCTACAAATGACAAAAATCCCAGCGAGTGCCCAGCACAATGAAAACTAAGTATAACACTGTGAAATTTTTGAATACAAAGAATAAATAAAATATTCTAAAAATTTTCCAGTGAGAAAAATTAGGCTAACTATTAAAGCAACAGAATTAGACCAAAAAAAGAAAAAACTACTAGAGTAACATCTTCAAAATTATAATAGACAAATAATTTCCATCCTGATTGTTTATACAATCAAATTAACAATCAACTGTGAGGGTATGATAAAGGCATTTTTAGAATTGCAAAGACTTAGAACTTTTATCCTTTCCTCAGAAATTACTTGAGGATGTGCTCCAGCAAGAAGAATGAGTGAATGAAGAAAGAGGAAGATATAGTAGAGTCTATACAAGAGTAAATCTAACCTAGAAAATCAGTAAAGGGAAGAACAGTGATGCTAGTTCTATAGCAGGTCTAGAGAACTCTGACTAGAGGTCAGAATGGAGCAGGAGTCAAAGGGTCTGGAATGGAGATCACCAGGAAATAAAGAGGACCTGAGAGATTTGATATTATCCCTAAAATGACTTAAGGAGGCGATGAAAACAAATAAGTCAAAGAAATATTTAGGAAAGCATTTTTAAACTAAAAAATACAAGAAATAAAACGTAGTCACAATATTCAACTGGGTAGTGAGTAATACTTCCATAATTTTAAATAAACATTTTATTGATTTTCAACTTTTAGAATTATGTTATGTGAAAGCTATCAAATATAATAGTATATTTATAGAATGGCATATAAATGTTAGTCTTGAAAATGTTATAGTTTGAGTACAGAGGTTAGAGAATAGAAAGGAATAGTAAAGGGGCTAACATTATTCTTTCATAAGGGGAGAACAAAAATAAAGGTGAGTTACATTGATTAAAGTTAAAAATGTAATCAATAAAGTACAAATGCTGACATAACTGCTACACTGGAGGACAAGTGAAGGTTGTGAGTAAGTTAAATAATTACCTATGGATGTCTAGAGCAGACATCTATAGATAATACAGAAAATTAGGAAATCTAGAACTAGCTGCATAAGGTTATTATTTATAGATAATAGTTATTTAAAGAGATAATTAACAGAAGAAACAGATAAATCATTAAATGGAGTGTCTGTGGAGATGGGAGCAGGGAGAGATGAGATTAGTCAAAGACCTTTACTTTTCCTTTAAATGTATGTATTTAGATACCTAATGAGATGTCTCAGTTAACAGAGGAGTCACAGGGAGGAAATTTTCAGTTTCACATTAGGAGGCTGAAAGTTGGTTCTTCCTGAGGTTTGGAGGTGACAATTGCTGACATCACCCCAGTCTTGTGGTGCACTCCCTTCTCTGCAGGTGTGAACTGCTGTGTGTTCTTTGAAGAATACCATGTATGCCATGTTCCTCAGTGTTAATGTGATAAATAACTTAAATCACTACTAAATGTTCTAGCTCTTCTGTTATATATTTCTTTCCTCATTATCCTTCTCTCCATTTCCTTGTTTTGTTGTCTCCTTTTTAACTTTCAGTTATGAACTTGAAACTCACTGTTTGAAGTTTTTGTTCAAGAATTTCAAGTTCTTCTGAAGGAAACACTGGAGCAATTTATATCAAATCAAAGTTTTAGATTCTCTTGCTCTAGTTTGCACAGGAATATTTGGGAAAGTCCAGGGGCTTCTCCTGCATAGCAAAGCTCTTCAGAGTGAGTCCTCTGTCCTGAAAAGGACCACATGTCATTAAGTGATGGATATTCCAGAATGATGGGTGTGGGGTAGAGACACCAGAGACCCTCCTGTCCCTTTATGCCCACATGGCTCCACATGTGCTGGAACAATGTGTGTTAGCCATCGGCTTCTGTCTTGCAAAGTTCAGGCTTCTATAACAAAATACCATAGGATGGGAGGCTTAGGCAATATAAACTTATTTCTTATAGTCCTGGAGGCTGGGATCCAAGATTAAGGTGCCGGAAGACCCAATGTCTGGTGAGGGCACTCTTCCTGGGTTGCAGATGGTTGTCTTCTCGTTGTGTCCTCACCTGGTGGAGAGCAGAGAGGGAGAGAGGAAGCAAGTTCTATCATTCTTTTTATAAGGACACTAATTCCATTCAGGGCTCTGCCCTTATGACCTAATTAACTACTAAAGGCCCAACTTCAAATACTGTCACATTGAAGATTAGGGCTTTAACATATGAATTTTAGAGGACACAGAAACATTTAGTCCATAGCAGCTTGATATATTCCAAATGCCATTCAGTTAAAAAAAAAAGACATCAACTTATTTTGCAGATTAGCATAGTGGTTGCAGTATGACTAACTGTGCTGGTTTGCCCAGAATTATCCCAGTTTTATAATAGCATTGAAATTTTGAAGCCTGGGAAACCCCTCAATCCCAGAAAAATTGGAACAATTGGTCACCTTATGATTAAGACGAGTAATGTGAAGCCAACTGCAGTAAATAAGATCCCAGCTCCACCACTTATTAGCTGTGTAACTTTGTCAGAATGATTGAATCTTGCTTTTTCTCAACTACCTTATATAAAAATGGGAATTATATTAGTACCTAACTGGTGAAGTTGTGATATTAATAATATATGACTTAATACATGTAAAGAACTTAAAATGGTGCCTAGCACAAGACAAGCACTCAATAAATATTACCTAAGAAAACCAATTAATAATGTTATTTTCAAGTGAAATAAAGATTTATTGTGCACCAAAGTAAACAGAATTGTATAAATGATGTCATTTTTTTTAGAGGTTGTTGATGTCAAATGGGACAAACAGGTGTTTTGAAATGTCAGCTGAATCAAAATTAAATATTTACATTATTAATTCTATAAACTCTGGGGAAACAGCTGTTAGGAAAAGCTGCGTCCTATATTCATCTGTGCTATAGACAAAGCTGTAAACAATAGGTGCTATTAAAACAATCCGGTAAACAAAGTGATTCTCATATCTGGTTTTAAGATGTGAGGTCATGTTCATGTTGATGAAATTAAAAATTACATGAGGTATTTATTGTTGACAGGAGAGGTCACAAAATATGGATTGTAGTGAAGTAGAGCCCGGTGTCACTAAGGTTGAATTGTTTAAGTATTTATTATCTTTATGATGTTAGGCAAATTCCTTGTCTTCCTAAAATTGAGGGTTGTAGAAAAGGTACAGTGGATATATGCTTCTTTTTTGTTTGTTTGTTTCTTTGCTATGCAACATCGGAATGTCATTCCTCCCTTTTGGGAGGAATTCCCTAGCCATTATGGAACTGAAGTGACCAAATACTGTTTCCTCCTGCCCTGTTATAACAGTAGTATAACAGTAATTATCAAACCTTAGCATGCTTCAGGATCACATGGAAAGTTTTTAAAAATATTTCGGGGCCCCATCCACAGGGGGTTTGGGAGTTTGCATTTCTATCAAGTTCCCAGGTGATATTGATGCTGCTGGTTGGGGACTACACTTTAAAAATTACTGAGCTAGAGTGTGGACACATGACTTAAGTCAACCAAAAAGATGCAGCTGTCTGGGATTTGAGACAATGATGCAAACACAAGGTCAGTTGACAATCCACAATTATCCATGGATACAGCAGAAAGATCAGGAATCCCACTCTGGCAACACCAAGTGTTCAACGACAAATATCAAAGCAGGTAAGAAAGGTTGTTGCTGTGAATGAACTTGTCTGTTTAGCCTTTCTTATTTCTTGCCCGTTTTCTGGAGACTAACTTTCTCACCTGTCAGTTCTATGAGCGACTATATGTCCTTTCAGTAAATTACCTGTCTGGGTGAGTTCACCAGGGTCAGTTTCTGTTGCCTGCAAGCAGGAACCCTGACTGGAATAGCAATGCTATCAACGAGCAAGCTGGGACTTGAACTGTTGCCAGTAGAGGTGTCAAAAACTCAGTTATGAACAGTATCTGAGTAAGTGCAGTGACAGAGGAACGCTCTGAGCACTATATAAGCACAGAGGAGAGGGTTTAATCTAACTAAGTGGTTGGCAATTGTGGGATAGGAAGTGAGGGAAGAGTATGTTTGGAGTGAGTGTTAGAGGCAGCAAATAGCAGGATGAAATGAGAGCCATAAGTAGGAATGAGGTTATGGAGAACCTTGTGTGCCCTGCAAGGAAATTTCAATGTTAATCTATAGGTCCATATTTCCCAGACTTCTCTGATTGTATGAGTCACTCTGAAAATTCTAGGGTAGGGCTCTATAATTTAGATTTTTAATTAATTTTATGATCATGCAGGCTCAGGAAATACTGCCACAAATAACAAGAGCCACTCAGGGATCTTAAGTGTGAGAGTGCATGGATTTCTGGAATACTCTCTGACACCATGAAGAGGATAGAGTTAAGGAGCGAACGACAGGAAGCAGGAAGACTAATTAGGATGTTGCTGTAATTACTGGGGCAAGGAATGGTATGGGCCTCAACAAGTGCAGTCATAGGAAGGGAAAGGATTGAAAACATTAGAAATAACAGGACTTGTCAATGGAATAATAGATGATAGGATTGAGGGTGAGGGAGAGGGAGCAATATACAAAGATCACTCCTAGCACCTGGACTTGGGTGATGGATGGACATGTGAATGTTCCTTTTCAAAAAGTCTAGAGGTGAAACTAGGGTACGACATAGAGCAGCAGAGAGAGGCAGAGTCCAGGAAAGTGTTCTAATGTTTTTTGATAATAGTATACAGAAACTTGAAATGGTTTATAGAATGGGAGAATGTTGAGATCCTAAGCACAATCTGAATATTGCTGCATAGACTTCTGCCATGGCAGAATAATTAAAATTATTATTTATTATTGTTCTATTCACATGGTATCTCCTTTGCAGGCGGAGATACTTGTGTCACACATAAAAGCAACGCTACAGCAAGACAGCACCGCGTTGTGTAGGTATGTGTGTGTGTGTTGTTTATGTTTTGTGTGTGTGGTGTGGTGTGGTGTGAGGGACATTTTCTAATGTGAGTTCACAACGCTATCCAAAGTTTCTATACTGTCCTGTAACACAGCCTCACACCGGGGAATAAGAGTGCTCAGAGAGTCTGTCCTTTGGTGTAGCTGTGCAGTCAGGAAAAAGGAGAGAAGTGAAAGCTAAGAAAATCTCAGATTAGGGCCGAACACGCTGCTGTATGAGGCAACACGGAAGAGTGGACGGTGTGGCTGACAGCCCCTGAAGTCACGGCCCAGACACGTGGCCTCACCACAAACCGAGCTCTCACTGTGTGACTCACTCCGTGATGCAGTGAGGGCCGTTTGACTTCTGGTTCTCTGCCCTATTAAACAGGAATAATAAAACAGAGATTTTATTGTAACGAATTAAATAAAATACCATGTGCATAATAAAATAGGGCATTGTGGTAGAAACGGTAATATAATTGATAAATTTAAAAAACAGTATCCTTGTTGCATCAATATTTATACAGAAATTTCAGACCTCCTTTCTAAACATTGCTTTTCATGCAGTTTCATTCACGAGGTTGATTTCGTGCTATGGCATGTTAATTATTTTCTCTCAAACGTCTTTCTAGTTTAAGAGATTCATGTTCTTTCTAAAATCCAAACTAGAAAAGTAAATAATTAAATGTTAGTTAACTTGGTCTTCCTATATCTTTAAAAGTAAATAAATTTAAGCATATTTTTATAGGCTCATGTTCCTTTTGACCTTTCTGATATCTCATAGCAGATTTTATCCTTTAAACATAGAATAATTGATACTAATACAGCTAAAATGTATTAAACACTAAAATATAAATCCTGCCTGCGTATAGATTGTACTCATTTAATGCTCATAAAAATCTCTCTGAGTTTAGTGCTGTAGTTATTTCAGTGTCACAAATGAGAAAGGTGTGACTTGGTGAATTTAAGCGATATGGCCAAGGCCAAACACTAAGTAAGTCTTATAACTGACTTTCACATCCTTCATCTGAGAGATAGAAGGTAGGGAAGTAATCTGAGCTTTGCACTCATTCTTCTTGGTAACCAGTGCGTCCCACAGCCTGGTACACTACTCTACCTGATGCTCTTTGTTCTAGAAATTGACTGAAACATTCCAAATCATTTCTTTCTCATAGAACTAGAAAGGATTTTGACAAAAAGTTTTTCTGAATCACCTATTATACATTTGCTTCTAAGAGGAGTATCGATACACACCCATTTCGTACTGTGTAGGATGATAGCACTGCCATCAAATCTTAAGTCCCCCCAGTTGGAACTTCATATAATCACATTGTTTTGAGATTTCTCAGACTGTAAGAAAACAGGTGACACAGCGTCCTCTGCCTGCCTTCCAGGCCCTCAGGAGTCTTTCCTTCCCCACAGACTCCTGCGTGGTCTGTTTTCCTTACCAGCCTCCAATCACTCAGCCCATGCCAACCTCCTGTGTTCAGAGATGCTGTATAGCTTTGTGGTCGTGTCAATGCACTTAAAGAAGTTTACTCCTTTCCATCCATTCACATAATTATGCCAGTGGGCTCCCCAGGACAATTTGGTCATATTATGCTTCTCCTTGGAAATCTCCAGCAGTAATTTATTGTTTAAAGAATAAAGTTTAAACTCCTTAATATGGCACAATGCTAATAAACATACTTAATGAAAAACATTTACAATAATTATTCCATATCTTGACTTTTCTTAAAACACTCTTATGAGAAAGGTAAATGTCAAACATTTTAAATTGTAAATTGATGAAACACAGGTGAATTACTTTCCAAAGAAATCCAGGAATTAGGCCAGGCGTGGTGGTTTATGTCTGTAATCCTAGCACTCTGGGAGGCCGAGGCGGGAGGATTGCTTGAGCTCAGGAGTTTGAGACCAGCCTAAGTAAGAGCGAGACACTGTGTCTACTAAAAATAGAAAAATTAGCCAGGTGTAGTGGCATGCCCCTGCAGTCCCAGCTACTCAAGAGGCTGAGGCAGGAGGATCAATTAAGCCCAGGAGTTTGAGGTTGCAGTGAGCTCTGATGATGCCACTGCACTCTAGCCTGGAGGACAGAATGAAATACTATCTCAAAAAATAAATAAATAAATAAATCCAGGAATTAGATGATGTAACCAAGAGTAGATCATATTTCACAATCCCTTCTTTTGTCCCTTGAACAGAGTTTTTAAAAATTTTTTATTTTTATATTCTGCTTTGATGCATATAATAGATCACTTTCACATTTACCACACATTTCTGCATGTATACTCATAACATGTCCAATTGCTGGTTCTTTATAAAGTATCCCTTTTCCACACCACTTGTGAAAACATACTAGAGCATGTTTGTGAGAGGTAATACGGTATCAAAGGTCTGAGTGCAGCAGTAGCTAAGCCATGAAATCAACCTAAGTATCCATCAATGAACGAATAAAGAAATGTGGTGTATATTTACAATGAAATGCTGCACAACCTTAAAAAAGCAGAAAATTCTGTCATTTGTGACAACTTAGAGGAACCTAGAGGACGTTATGCTAAGAAAAATAAGCCAGACACAGAAAGACAAACACCGCACGTTCACACATCTATGTGGAATCTAAAACAATCGAACTCGGAAGCAGAGAATAGAATGGTGGTTGCAGAGCCTGGGGCGTTGGTCAAAGGGAGCAAAGTTGCAGGTAGACAGGAGAAATAAATGATAAGTAGTTAAGGTGGTGATATGCCAGTTATCTTGATTTAATCATTCCACTCTGTATACATACAGCATACTATCACTGTGTACCCCATAATTATATGCAATTATAATTTTTCAAGAAAAAAAGGGTAAGAGTGAGCGCTTTGTAGATATATAGATCCAAGTTTGAGTCTAAGCTCTGACACCTACGGCTGTAAGACTCTGGGGCAAAGTCGTTGAACCTGTTTAAGGTTCAACTTTCTTATCTCTTAAATAGGAAGAATAAAATATAGATCTTAGAGGTTTTATGAGAATAGAATGAGATATTTGTCATGTGCTTAGCATTTTTCACATATAATAAGTGTTCAAGAAATGTTCATTTTAAAATTATTGTGCTCTAATCTATTTAGAAATTTCTCTATTTTAATAATCAATTCCTTGAAACATGACCTCCTAAAGAATGATGGCACAGCAGTGTGCGATGATACCACTGTCCAGACAATACATCTTTAAGGTAGTTAACTAGTCGGGGGCACCGTTGGAATTCTCCACGCAGTCTGGCCTCCTCCACACGTGGGCGAGACCGGGCAAAAGGTACAGATCACAGAAAGCAAGGGCTGCCATCCAGCCCTCAAACTGTTAAAAAGTAGAAACGTAGAGTATACTTCGAGGGCGAATTGCTGCAGTCGATTTATTTTTAATAAGGCTTTTGAAAAGAACATTGTCTTTTATGCGGACACCATTCTGGAGTTAATAAATATTATACAAGCATCCAAGACACTCTTGCAATTGCTTATATACTTACTGAAATATTGTTGATTCTGAGATTGATAACAGCAGTACTCAAAGCTGTTAAAAGTCAAACTTTTGGCATCATCTAGAGGCAGAGTCAAGTCTCTGCTTCTTCACTTACTTGCTATATATGGTTGCATAAGTCACTTGGTGTCTCTGAATCTCCTTCCACATCTGTACAGTGGGAATAATAACAGAACTGTTTTCATCAGAAGATCGGTTGGAGGATTAAATGAAACAATAGATGTAAACGCTTAGTACAATACCTGGTGCATCCTAAGGACTCAAACAATATTAACACTCATCTTTTTCTCATTTCGAGCCAATTCTCTGGCCTCTGATTTGATTTAATTTTGAAATATTCATTTTTATATCTCAGTTCATCCTCCATTAACTATTTATACCACACACAATTTTTCTGATCTCTTGTGTTTAAAGAAATTGTGTCTACAGCAAAAAAAAAAACCCTTGAGTGGGATGAAATGGAGCTGGAAGGATGACAGAGGACCAAGTGTTTGGACTTCCTGGAAGAGCCTTAACTGGGACGTTGGTCAGGAAATGTTACCAACGCTATTTGTCATGCCAGGAGGAGATGTGACCAAGTGCAAGGAACTGTGGGGACCGGGAAAGGAGAGCAAAGCGGTTCTGGCTGGTTCTCAGTTCCAAGTTCTCATTAACAGTCCTCAGGACAGACGAGCAGGCTGTGTTCCAGGACCTTCCAAGTTGAGCGAAAGAAAGGTTCTCAGAGAAAAGTGCCACTTGGGCCTTCCTGTCATGCCTGGCAGTGTCAGCAAGCTGTTTGGTGTGACTCTAATCCTGATTAGAGTTTGGCATGTCGAAATCACCACCTGCCCACAAGATTTATCTCAGCCTTTTTAACAGCATGGTTTTAGCAATAACATTGGGATGTTGTTAGGAGAGATAAATGGTAACAATAAATTACTCTTTTAAATTAGGGAACATATGTTACGAAGATTTGCATTACCAAGCAGTTTATAATGTATCTTGTTCCTAAGGGAAAATTTTATGGAAATTTTAATCATCAATTGCAATGACTCTGAAGTAGAAGAGTTGTCTCACTCCCTCTTTTTTCTAAATTAATTAATGCTGTCCACATATTAAATAGAACTGAGAGGCTGTCTTTTGTTCAGCTTGCCTAATAGTGCAATTGCAGACCAAACTAGTGCCTGGAAGAATCTAGACAGCTGCTTGAAAACTCAGTAATGTCGCAGGATAGTGAACACAAAACCTGTGATTTCTGGGACCATCAGGAAAGTTGTCAAAAAATGTAACAGAAAATTGTAAGTTAAACAGCACCCTGTTTTTCTCGGCATGATGCCTCTTCAACCTCTCCTAATATAGCCATCTTTTCCCTTTCTCTTACATCCTTCCAACTGCCTCAGAAAAACACACTTACACATACAAGCTCCTTAATATTTATGCATCTACCATCGTTTTCTATCCCCTTTTCAATCTTCCTCCTTCACCAAAAAATAATAAAAGGGCAAACTTTAGGCATCAGATCACTATAACGTTAAGTTTTTCTATTGATTTTTGAACTTATTACGTGATAATCATGCATTAATTGATAGTTTAGGAAACCAGCGATTTCACATATAAGAAGTTACTCTCTTGGCTTAATAAAAATTATACAAGGCACAGGAAATTCAAAGATGCTAAAGAAACATTCGTTTCTTTCTTGTGGTTGTCTGTTCTAATTCCCTGTAAAGTATAAGCCCTATAAAAGTGGGGATTGTGTCTATTTTTTCCACCATTGTGTTGAAGGCACCTAAAACAGTGTCCAGTGCATAGCAAACACTCAATAAATGTTTGTCGAGTGAATGATCTCACTGAGCACCTGCTATGTGTCAAACACTAAGTTAGGTCCTGAATAAGATGGAGCTTCAACACAGAAAGTGTTTGCAGTCTACAAAGTGCTGTGGAAATTCAGATGAGAGGCAGTGCAAGACACGGGGAAAGATTTGAAGAGGAACTGAATTTTAAGCAGGGCCTGAACCAGTAAATGGGAGTCCAGCAGATAAAATGGGAGAGTGGAGGAGAATATTCTGTACAAGGAGAATAAAATTTTAAAAAGCACAGGGGATTGATAGTGGATTTGAGAACCATAAGTGAAAAGTGTGGCCAGAATTCAGGACACGTGTGAAGGTATGAGGCAAATACGGCTTGAAAAGTAGCCTAAGAGTTTATCCAGAAGAGGGAACCATTTGGGATTACTGCATTGCCATAGAATGTTCACTGAACTCAAAGTGCATAAATGCACCAGAGGCGGGCATCTGGAACAAGGGTACCCTGTTAGGCAGGAATTGCAAACGCGTGTGAGGGAGCAGAGGAGGGCCTGAGTGAGAAGGCAGCCGACAGCATGGGATAGAGGGGGTCACTGTGGGCGACAGGGTGGAGACAGAGCTGACGGGATTTAACTACCGTACTCCTTGAATGGTGAAGGATAGGAGGGAGTTAACTCCATTCATCAAAGCTTTCTCTCTGGAGTGGTGTGTATGCTCAGGGACATTTATCAAGGCAGTAAGTGAGAGAGTAGAAACAGCTTCCGAGAAAATGATGAGTTTGGTTTAGAAGATGTTTATCAGCGGTACCAGCTTCGATAGTTTCACAGTGATGAACAGCCAGCAATTGGAATGTGAGTTCAGAGCTCAGAAGAAATGTCCATGTTAGAGACGAAGCAAAGAATGATTTGCTTTGGAGGTGGTAGTTGAAGCCTTGGTTGAGCTCATCAAGGTAGAGCATGCCAGACAAAAGAACAAAAAGACCATAGACTTTATCTTGGGAAATATCCCTATGTAAAGGGGAGTGGATAAAAGAGGACGGAGCAGGGAGTAAAGAAGGAACTGTCAGGAAAAAGACCCAGTATGCAATGATGATAACTAAGGAAGGAAACATTTACAAAGGAGGGGAGATTAATAGTGTCCAATGCTGAGGAAGCCTGGACACTGGTGACTTAGTAGCATGCCTTTGGTATTTAAACATTAATTGGTAACTTTGATTTATTGGTGACTGTACAATTCGAATTATAGGGCCCGAGAGTTAAGAAGCAACTACGAGGTGAGCAACGAAAGCAGTGCGCATTTGAACTACTCTATGAAGATATTAGCGATGAAGGGAAAGAAAGATCCACTGAGAGACTGATGAGGTAGCAATGTCTGGGAAGGCTTTTATTAAGATTGGAGAGAAAAGTAGTCCAGGCCAAATAGTCATGGAAGAAGAAACAACTGAAGACTCCAGAGAGAAAACATTACTCATGGAACAATCCAGATGAATGAAAGAAGAGAGCAGAGTCTATTACTTGGGTCTTAAAATAATTAAATTCATTCTCCCACTGTTGTCAGATGATGGAGATTGTGGATTCTTTGCAGTCTAGAACCAATAAATCTTTTCTAGGGAATGTTTATTAGCTATATTTATCAAGAAACATTAAGATATATTATTAGTAATACTTATTAAGAACCACGCTGTTTTGAAGATTTCTTTTTTAGACCTGAAACCTGGGAACGCATGGTCAGTCTGGCCTGCACCGAGAAGTCAGCGGCCAGGACTCTGCGCTGCGGGTTGGCAGAATGGATACCACTGCTTTGGCTGCCTTTCCTTAGCCTTAGCCACTTTCCTTAGCATAGCCGCTCCATTTGTGAGAATAGGGAAAGCAATTATTTATAATACATTCCACTCAACTTGGATCTGCATTAGAAGAAAGTTAATTCCAGGCTGTAATGTGGTTGTAAAAAACTTTAATCATGTACAGTGGGCAAACTGCTGGCCAAGAGATTAAAAAATCCTGCACACATTTCTTCTGGCTCTGTGAACTGTGCTTGACATGGTAAACCCTGTAGCATGAACGAAAACTGTGATTGAATAGTTAACCGTTGTACTAAGAAATGTGCACATCTAGCACGCAGATAATGTTGAAGCACAAGGTATCTTCCCTTCTGTCATTCTTCCTAAGAAAAGAAAGCAAATAGAAGTGGATAATATTTGCATTTGATTAATGTGTTTGGTCGCAGAGGGCTTGTGAACTCGAGATGCTAATAGCTTTGGCAACAACCAAGTAAGGAATGGGTTTGAACAGAATTATCTGGTGGGCTGTTGTATGACCTTCACATTGAATTTGGCTCTGTTGTTCAGAGACACCATTGATTTCTCATGACGCCTCTCTAAACGGAGCTCTTTATAGAAAGTAATGACTTTTGGTAATTAAAATGCCTGATGAATATCAAAACCATCAGGGCAGTAACTTGTACAAACAAAAGAATGGTGCCTCAGAAAGTACAAGTTTTTTCACTTCTAAGCCAAAGGAGTAGTTTCAGATTTACAAAGCTAAACCCTTGGCTGTCTGAACAAGTTTGGTATTGCCTAAGTTGTTAAGTGAAGAATGTCCTCAAGGAGAAGAGGAAGGAAATTATGGTTTGCTAAGATATTCTGAATTTATTTAAAACAAAAGTGCTTAGTATTTCTGAAAAGAATCCAAGGAGAAAATCAGTAGGTATTAAATCAATAGTCTACGGTCCTCAGGTGTTCTTGGGAGTTTTGTAGCATACGTTATACAGGGCTGGTCTCTGATTTCAGATTCTGGCAGACATGGCTTGTTAGCTGCCATGGTATGGGGAATGGCTGGAAAGAATTTGGCCCTGAAACTAGACCCTCATCTTTGGAGATGGACAGGAAGAACAAAAGATGTAAACAGAAAGACACAAGAGGGTACTAAGGCAGTGAGAAGTCTCAGATATCTGAGGCCTGTGTCCTCTTCATCTTTGTGTCCCTGGGATATTGTTCAATTCCCAGTATATGGAAATCACTACCAATTATTCATTGACTAAATGAAGATCAAGTAATGAACGATCCTACAGACAAATACACTATAATGATGGGGATATCCAGGAATACAAGTGCTCAGGCAGTTGGCACCATGAAAATCTGTTAGGAAACAATGAGAGACAAACCTAGGTGGGGGTTCAGCATTACAGTCTAAATTCTAAGTAAATAGGACTGGGGCTAGTTTGGGAGGTGACAATATTGAAGGAAAGTTGCCAAAGCAAGATCCAGACCTAAGGGACAAGACAGAAGCCCATTTATTAGACCTGACTAACTAAATCATTAATTCATACATTCAATTAAAAACTGATTATAGAGTGCCTTCTCTGGCTAGGTACACTACTAGATGCCAGAAATAAAGCAAAAAGGGACAAAGATTCCTGTTCTCATGTGGCTAATAGCAAGAGGAAACAGAAAATAAAGAAAAAAGGTAAATAAAGTATATAGTTTGATAGATGATGTTGAATATTATACTTTAAAGAGAAAAAAAAATAAAGGGAGATAGTAAGCATTGGAAGTTATCACTAAGGTGATATTTGAATAAAGACAAAAAGACAAGTAGTGGAATGATCCATACAGATATCTGGAGGAGGACTGGCCCAGGGGAAGAAAGCAGAGAGAGCAGCAGGTGCAAGGGCCCTGAGGCTTTGAGGCTGGAGTGGAAATTTTTCAGAAAGCAGGGAGGCCTGTGAGGCCTGAGGGAAGCAATGGATTGAGTAGGAAAGTAGCAGGAGATGAGCTCAGAGAGGCAAGGGGAGGCGCAGAATGGGGGCAGATCATGTAGGACTTTGTGGGATTGCACTAGAGGTGCTGAAATCTTGCCTTTCTAAAATCAGAACTGTTCCTCAAAACCAAGGTCAGATGAAGTCTACTGGGATCAGTCAAATGCAAAGAGTATCTGTGAAGGGCGGAGAAGTTGGGAACCGAGTGGGTGCTACCAGCTAAAACTCAGGAAAACAATGTGCAGGAAGTAAAATGTGTCAGCAGCACACTCCTCTTCTGGGGACCTTTCCTGCTGCCCTGTGACCAATCTCTAAAGGAAAACATTTATGTCATATTTCTGCAGAATCTTGTGTTTGATAGAAAACTAAAGCATTAGCTTCTCTGGCTTAATATCAACATAGGGTTATTTAAATCATAATTAGGGCAGACTAAATAGTCCTCAGTCTAAAGAAACGCAATGGTGGAATGAAGAACATTCAAACTGACATATCTGAACACGGACCTGACTATCTTTAGCTGTTTCACTGTTGCCAACTTCTGTGTGAGCAAGAGCTGAGGTCTAAAAAAAACCTGCCATTTTTATAGTTGCACTCTCTCTGTGTATATGTAGGAATATGTAGTTTATTATGTTAACTGTGTGTGTTGAAGTAAAATTCCTAGTGTAATTTAGCCTTTAAATAAAGATATTTAAAAAAACGAAGTCTAAATTTAAGGAACATAAGTGTTCCGTGGCATTCTAATTCTGGGTCATCTACTCCTTTCCGTTATTCATTTACTAAACCATTTTCCAGGCAAGATCTCACTCCTACATAACTGCTAGAGAAAAGACAAAGGGAATTTATAGACATGGAGACCTAAATTCCTGAGCTTGTTCATTTTTAATTATTTTAAAATGCTGAGTAGTCTCTATTCCAGCAGGGACAGATGCCTGGTCTTTACATATACAGTAGCAAGAGAGTGAGAGAGTATGTGTTGTTTGACCTTCTTTTTTTTCCTCTAGAAAACAGGATCTCTTGAACTGGAGGGACTCAGAAATCTCTAGGAATTTAGTTCTATTCTATTTCATGTTCATCATAAGCCAAACCCCGGCTTCCATGAGTGGAAAATCAGTTGTTCAGCCACTGCTTAGCACAGCTAGTTCATCAAACAGGGTATTGTGGATTCTACAGAAACAAAAAGCTTTTTGATTTGGACAGTTCTCATGAGAGCTCATTGAATTTATTGTGATATTTTTCTTTATACAGAAAAGAACCAGATTAGTACCAGATGATAGATCAGCACATTTCTAAATGCTAAATGCTGAGTTGTGGGCAACGTGATTGAATGTAGAATTCGTAATTATTTTGCTTTATTGCATTTGCTGCAAGGACAGGGAGGGGTCATGAGGTTCTAATCTCTTCTACAGAGGGCTAGCACAGCCTCAGGACGGTGGAGATGGGCCAGTCGCTGAGGTGCACACGAGACCCCGACGGGGCTGATTCATGCAGTTGCTGAGAGGTTGCGCATGCAGGCGTCAGCACTAATGTGCAGATTCAGAGTGGAAGGCGGAGGATGAAGGACACAGGTGCTCTGGCAACTTAATCTGCACCTGAGCTGACAGGTGTCCCTATTACCTCTTGGGCAAGACTTCAATGTGGGGGCGGTAGGGAGGTGATGGTGAAGATGAAGCCACAGTTAGGGAACACAGTTATGGCAGTTATTCAGGAGGCAAGGGTCCAAACAGCTGACTTCGAGCACTTGCTTGAACGATCAGGTTGAAAATCAGGGAGACTTAAATGACAATAAGATCTAGTCACTTAAGAGGTAAGAGGAGGTTTGTTTACCTGAAGGTGAGTTATATTAACCAGTTGTGCAAAGCAATACTTTTTGTTTATTTGATGTAAAAACAAAGCAAAACAAGATACACACATACAAACTTTTTATTGAAATATTAATATAACATACATATGGAAAAGTGCATATCTCATTTAGAGGGGAATATTTACAATGCACGTAACCAGTACTCAGACCAAGAAACAAAATTATCAGCCAGGACACCCTTCTGGGCTTCCTACCAGTCATTACATTTCCCAAAGGAAACTGCTATCCCTGATACTACTAATATTAATAATAGAAAACATTAATTTTACTTGCTTTGGTATTTTATGTAAATAGTATGTTGTCTTTTGTGCTTGGCATCTTTCACTCAGCATTATATTTGTAAGATTCATCCATCCCTATTCATCCATTATATTTGTAAGATTGCATGTTGTTTATTCTTATTGCTGTAAAGTATTCCATCAGATCAATATCACTATTTTTATATTCATCCTATTCTTTATGGACATTTGACCAATTTATAATCTTTAATTATTATTAATAGTGCATCCACGAGCATTCTAGGACATTCTTTTGGCAAATATACTTGTGTATTTCTCTTGGGTAAAAACCCAGAAGTGGAATTGCTAGGGCATCAGGAATGTGTATATTTAGCTTTGATAGATACTAATAGTTTTCCAAAGTGTGGTTGTAGCAATTTTTTTCTGCCCCTATTTTTTTTTTAATATGGGTAGCACAAAAATTTCCACTTAGCTCTTGCCTGAAGTAATTCCTCTCTTCCTCTTAGTCTTAAAGTATCTACATTTTGAGTAACAACAAGGCTTTCTGCCAAGTCCCAAGAAGTTAAAGCTATAGAATAAAAGAAAGGGGGAAATTATGGGGTAGGCTTGAGCAATTAAAACATTACATTAAGTTTCATACAAGTCTGGATTTCCAAGTCTCTTTAGCTCTTATTCCCTAAGTACCAGCCCTTTCTTTAACTCTTGTGTTCCATTCAAGAATTTGACCCTGTTCTTGCTTTCCCCAAAGCTCCCAACCTCCTTAGGGTTCTGCACCAAGTCAAGTTGTAGAAGTATCGTAGAGCTCCCAGTATGTTAGGCACTGGACCCACAGCATCCAAAGTCTGGTCCTCTTGTCATGTTTTCTCAAGGAAATAGTCTAGATGACTGAGCTGAGTCCTGCAGTCAGGACAGTAACATACTGGTTAATAAGCCTGTGGGGGCTGTCTGTAATCTAACCTGCATATATCACATCACACCTGCAGGTAAAGCAATTCCAACAACTGACTTTTCTTTTTTTTTAAGTTCTGGAAATCCAGATGGATAATACATTGGGAACCTGCATTTATACACCAAACCTCAGTGCTCTGGATTTCAAATCATAGAAACCACAAATAAGTTAATGGTCTGCTGAAGCCTGCATTTCTAATCAGGGTCGATTTTACCAAAAGCTGAGTGATCAGTCGTGAAAACAAGTTCCAGGAACATTCTTTAGAGGAGGCAGTGGTGACAGCGTCTCTGCCATTGGCTGGGGCTCAGGTGGCCAACACCATACCTGGGCTGGTCTCTAATTACACAGATTTGTCTATCGGCCTTCTGTGTTTAATCTCATTTTTCACAGAGAGGAGAGTTCCAACTGCAGGGTCTTCAACTGCTTTCCCGGAGAAATCAATCCCTGGTGACGCTGAGCAACACATGGCTTCCTTGAGGCTAGAGCCCCGGGCTGATATGGTGATAGTATACATGCTGGGTTTACTTGATAAACCCAGAGTACAGAAGAAGCAACATCTACATTGAATATTTTACTGAAATCTCCATTGCTATAGCTCCTGTAGTATTACCCTAATGTTTAAAAATAGGATTATATAACTCATGAACTGCTGATATCCAACTGTAAAAGGGACCCACTAGGCAAGGCTGGTCAAATGGGTTTAAAGTGAACAGACCCCTTACGACTTCTGGAGAAGAATGCTGACCGGAGTCCATGTATGCATAACAACGAATGCAGGAAATAATGTAGTCTTACGCTTACATTTTACAGATTGTGTCCATTGCTATTGGTCCTAAATGTATCCATCTATTATCTTGCATTAAAAGATACCCTCTGATAAGTATTTTTCTTAATTTTTAAACAATGGATATAATTTGCCCTTCCACAGATGAGCATTCCCTAAATGGTTGTTGAGTTGAAATTAATGTGCTTTAATTATAAATGCAGTATAGCAGGTTGAATAGATTGCGTAAGGACCTCATGACAAATTTGCACAGATGTTTTTACGAACAGATTCTCATTATCAGCTTTTTGAGTCAACATTTTGCTCTTTCTCATAAATTTCAAGGACCAAGGGGGAAAAGTAATCTGTATTTCTGGTAAAATATAACTCTATTTATGTGAAGTTTTCTTGCTTCTTAAAAAACAAAACAAACAAACAAACAAAACAACTGCTGGAATCAATGATTAAAATATGCTCTTAAAGATCAGCCATGGAGCTTACCCTGTGTACTTTACATATAAGGGCTTGAAATAAGAAAGGAACCAGAGATAGAATCCCTCACATTAGGGAACTTATATTTAGAGGGTGTATGGTTCTAAATCAGAGCTCCTGAGTTTCACCGACAGAAACCCAACTCAAACAGCCTTAAGAAAAATAGGGAATTGATTGTTCAGTCCCTGCCAAGATCTCTGCTCTTAACATTTCCGTTCTCACTGGCCTGACTGCTCATTTCCAGCACTCTGCCTGTGGACTCTTCCTGGCCTTGCGTAGGGAGATTAGAAGTGCTCTAGAGTTGACAGTTAGGAGTATCTATCAACCAGTGACAGGAGTTGGTGAATAAATACCCCAGCTCCCTCGTCTCCCAGGCAGGGTAACTAAAGCATGCACTCTACATTAAGTTCCAGAGTTCTTCAGTGAGATTAAGCTCCATTTCCCCAAAACGACACCTTGCTTGATAATGCAGCCTTTATTGGCTTTTTTCTTTTCCCTACTTCACTTTCCTATTTCCCTGCTAGTAATTTCTTGCATCAATTTCTAAATAAACTACTTGTGCTATAATCTCAGGGACTATGTCTGGGTGAACTCACACTAAAACAACTGGCTTTTCTAAGTGAGAAGTCCAAAGTAAATTTCAAGTACTATTGGATTCAGGGGTTTAAATGATGTCATTGAAAGTGCATTTCCCTTGCTTGGCTCTTCAGAACCTTATCCTGCTTCATGATCACTCATTGGCTTCCATTAAGGAGACAGGATGGTTGCCAGTAGCCCAGGTGTAGACCATATTCTTTCTGTAGCACCAACCCCAAAAGAACTATTCTCTAGTTTTTCTGATGGAAATGGCGATGACTTCCTTGATCTAAATTGGTTTCGCGTCTAACTTTAGTCCAATCAATATGAGAACAGGAATTGAATACTCTTACTGGAATACACCTGAGTCAAGTATCTAACCCTGGAGCTAGGATTGGGTCAGACCTGTCCACATTACATTTTTTGCAAATGAAGAAGGTGACTTTTTCCAAGGGATGATCGGATTGCTGTTTACAGAGAAAAGATAATGAATGACAAAAGGGTAAAAACCAGAGGAAAGCAAGACATTTATGTTCAAGATATTTATGTACAATAAAGTGCAAGGCAAGTATGGGTACCAAATAAGTGACCAGAGCATTTGTGATATAGGCAGGATTATCATCCAGGATCTGAGCATGACACCGGGCAGAGAAAAAAGAGAGACTACTAATTCTTAATCCATCAATGGTCTACATATGACCATGTTATTCTGAAACACATAACCACCATCAGTTGAAGTGAGACATAGAAAATCTCCACCAAAGGTGGCCAATAGCTTCCTGTAGTCCTGTGATAAAACAGCCGTCGATACACCTTTTATAGCATTAGCCATAGTACAGGTACCACAATTTCTTAGGCAACAAAATTATCAAATAGTCTAAAGCACACTTTAGTTATTATTTGGTGATCTGTAAATTTGTTTATTTATTTTGGAAGATCCCATGAATGAAAGTTATACAGTGTTTAGAATACTTTAAGAATAATTCTCATGTGATAGAGATTGTGAAATCCACAAAATACTTTGACCTAGGTCTTATCCCTCTCTGTCCTATATATGGAAGTGGGACACTGAGGGCTTCTTCCTGTGGAAACCTGATGACCCCCTTTGACGCCTGCCATTCCCGACTGGATGGAGCAAGATCTTTGCTGAAAGGGAAGTATATCAAATTTCCTAGCAACAGAAATTATGATCGGTCCTTTATCTGTTAAATGGGGATACTAATACCACTTGATAAATTTATTGTAGTAGACATAGAATTAACTTGTATATTTGTAACTTATTTTCATAATGAAGTTCTCATGTCCTGAATCTGAACACATATAGGTAACTACTAAAAATGTAAATAGAGAATCTGTCTTAAGGTAAAAAGTAGACATAAAATATGCTTACTGGAAAAGTTAAAATAATTTCTATGATTTGATTCAAATTTCATTTTGAGCTTTTTGGTTGTCAAGGCAAATGGAGAAAATGGTAAAGTTAACATATTTTATTAGATTTGTCATCAAAATGGTCTGCAAGGGAGACTGTGTGTGTGTACGTGTGTGAGTGTGGATATGCTTGTGTGTTTCCTAAGCCCTGAGTCAGCTTTGGGTGCTGAGTATTCTGCTGGACAAATTGGCTATCTACAGTGTTTTTGTTTGCTTGCTTTTCATCAGTGTTTGCAAGTTCTATTCTATTTTATCTTATTTTTTCCTATCTCGCCACATTATTCTTGATCTTTGTCCCACTCTGCTACACCCCCTATGCATCCACTCTAATGTGGTTGGTTGGTTGGTGGCTTTCCACAGATTCAGAAATGTGTGTTATTTGGCTATGATTATAAGGTGTTTGAGAAAGCCAAAGAGTATGTGATTAAAACACTGTTACGGAAAAGCTCTTCTGTTAGGAGAAAAGGTAATTTGAGCCAAATATTATATATATCCAATGGTCTATTTAAACCCAAAGAGAGAAAATGGAGTAGTCAGAAAAATGGATAGAGGGCACTTCCCTGGTCTTTTCTAAGTCCCATTTATTAATATTTCATTCATACAGGTCTTTCTCCCCCTCCAAATATGGAGTAGCCAGGAACAGAAGACTATAAAATCTCAAATTGCAGTCCAGAGTGTTATTTTCTACCAATATTTCTATATAATCTCTCTGTGTATAGTGAAGACACAAGGTGTATTGCAAGAGAAAAGAATTTGGAGTTGGAGAGACTTGGGTTCAAGCCATGGCTTTGTCATTTACAAACTTAAGATCTATAACATTCTTCAAATCTCTGAGCCTCAGTTTACTGACTTGTAAGAATTGTTTGATAACACCTCTCCCACAAATTTGTGAGGATTAAATGAGACTTTATATATAGCATGTGATAGGGAACAGCTCAATAAATATTTTCAAATGAATGGAACCTCAGTGAAATATGATTATGGTGATGGCAATGATGATTTTTTAAAGAGAAAAATATAGGTCAAAGGACAGTAACAAGTAAAAAATAGTAATTAAATAACATAATTTCAACAGATTTCATGACAATTTGGTTTGTCATCTTCAAAAATATTATTTTTAAGCAAGGAGAGACCATAGAAATCTACTCAATTCATAGGGTCAGTATATTTCCATTAGTTCACATCAGTCCGATAATTTATTTTCTGCTTTGCAATAATTAAAAGGAAATAGAATGATTACCTTTTATTTAAAAAGAAAGAAATGCACAATCATGAAAAGAGTTTTCTCCATATTTATTTGTGGGAAAATCATGTAACCTTTTGCTTCTCTGTTCCTCTTGGGTATAGAAAATATGTTTTTGGTGGCTCTGGGCCATTTTACTTTATTTCTTATAAGGAAGAAGTCTGAAATGGAAATTTTCTCCAGTAATTCTGATTGTCCTTTTAATAGCTAAAGCATACTTGTGGTCTATTTCTTTTCAAATATCTTTTCCATATATTAGGCAAGTCCATTGCCTTACAAATAGATTGACAAAGTCATTCAGAAATACTGATAATAAAAAGAAGAGCAAAAGCAGCCCAGGCAAATCAAACAAAAAGAAAGCATGGATTTTTCTCTTAATATCAGTCATATCTGAATTCAGAGCAAATAATTAAATAATACAATGGAGAGAATTTTATAGTAATAAACATTGTGATTTACAATAAAGAACATGTGTGTGCCGATTAACATAACATCACATAAATCATAAGGTAAAAATTACTAGAACTACAAGGAGATATAGATGGAAACACAGTAGTAGCAGGCTCTTGTTGCACAGGATCGATCAAGTCATCAGCAAATACATAAGTATATGAAAAACCTAGGGTGCAATGATCTATTTTTATTTATTTATTTATTTTTCTGCAGAGAGAATCAAGTGTTACAGTCCATTTATTTGCCTCACTGATTTTCAATGTCTGTGCTGTCCTAAATCAGGTTTCCATGTGTGTGGGTCTTTTTCCCAGGCTCTCTATTCTGGCCTATGTAAATAAGAAAAGACGTCCGATCTCATTAGTCATAGAAGTGCAAATTAAAACCATTTCATAGACACCAAATTGGTAAAATTAAAAAACCAGGTACTATCAGATGTTTACACAGATATAAAACAATAGAGATGTTTACCAATTGCTGGTGAGAGTATACACTCAAAACTATTTTAGAAAAGTTTGACATTATCTAGTAAATTCCATTTTTCTGATCCAGTGATTCAATTTCTAGGTATATTTCTCAGGAATCTTAAACACGTACACCAAGAGGCATAACAAGAATGTTCACATAAATAACTTATGCTGTCTTCATATAATAGAAGATACAGAGCAGTGAAACTGAATTAACTTCAGTTACATGTATCACTGTGGAGAAATCTCAAAACTATGAGGACTTTCTGGGAAGTCAAATAGAGATATTTAATATATTAACAATGGCTGGATACTTTCTGGACAGCCCTCAGAAGCAGTCATTGAACAATATATAAAGTATGAACAATAGATAATTTAGGGATATACACAGAAATGATAAAATTATAAAGAAAAGGCAAGGGAATGATTAATTCAAAAATTTAGAATGACGGTTATCTCTGGGGTGGGTTGGAGTGAAATGGCAATGTGTTCAAGGGGTTTCTAACCTATAAGGTGAGTACATTTTTAAAAATTATTTATTCATCAAACTTTATCTATAAATCTATATCATCTTTCATATATTTTATATGTTTTATAACAACAATATTTTAAAAGGAAATTATTGTAATACAATATGATAAATACTGCCTAAGAATTATTTTTAAAAAGATAGTACAGAAAAAAATTAGAATAATTAATTAAATATTTGCTAAGAAAGAAAATCGAGGTTTTCAGTGGGCATAATAAGCCAGGAACCAGGGCAAAGGAAGTTGGATGGCTTTGTGGTCTGTACCAAGACACAGAGACCAAATGATAAAACTCTCAAAACAACAGACTGGATATTCAGAGGACAAATGATCCCTTGGTTGCACTAATGATGCCCTTGCAGTTTTATTACCTAATTCTTGTGTGTATGGGCTTCATAAAGTGGACCATTTATCCTTGTGCTTATACTAATTAGTAAATATCACTCTCTTTATTCCTATGCAATTTAAAAATAAGTTGTAAGTCCCGTGTACTCAGAATCGTTTTCCTTGGTCACATTTTTGGTTGACTGCTTTATAGAAAGCCACCTTAGAGTTTTCTATAACATTCCCACAAATTATATCATAAAATTCCTTGTTTTTTTATATTTCCTAGAGATACTTAAACCAAGCTGTGAAGACTCTTCTTTAATTTCTTTATTAACAGAAAGTTAACTTCTTCAACATCCCTAAATTTAGCCATCCATTTTTTTTTGATTCTCACTTTGGTTTATTCCTTGCAGGAAGTTGTTACTCATCCTTTCAAATTACAGTTAGTTTGACCCACATCAGAATGATATTTGATTGAAAGTTTTCTTCTCAAGTTAAAAAAGTAAAAAAATAAAATCTCAATTGTTTTTCTCTCTCTAAAGACAGGTTAAATTGTAGTACTAGATTAGCTTCTTTTCAAATAATCTATGTGCTATAGATGAACACTATAAATGAAGAAACGTGCTTAGTGATTCTGTTACTAGTCTACGCTTGAGCTTCTCCAGGGTTCTTTAATCCGGTGTATGGAGGATGATGATATAATATAGTAGCTCTATCCCTCCCTCCACTACTTTCCTTACACAGATCCAAATCTTTTGGCACTAAGCTGTAAATCTTATTTCACTAATGTTCTACTGACTTTCTATGGGAATAGCCCAATTGTATGGGACTTAATTTATGAGAGTTCCAATGATCCCAGAACCACCCTGGTGGTTCAGACCTAGGCAATTGTTGATTTCTCAGTTTCGCTCAGAAGCAGGATACAAATGCCACCTATACTCATTGCCAGCTTTTTAGAGCTCTTTTTCTGAATTCGTTTAGTCCTAACCACTTATTTTTCTCAGAACTCTTTTGGGATACAATGGGTAGAGTAAACAACAAGGAATGGAACCAAGCCCACATTCTGATTCTGAGAAAACCCCTCCCATGTGGCAAGAATTCAAGCTTGGAGGTGGGGGAGTGGAGGAGAAAGAAAGAAGCAAATTGTTCAACCAGTTCTCTATAGTGTTGAAGGAAATTATTTCAGATACTGGCAGAAATGGAGAAATCTTTATCACATTGGGTCCCCATAGATACTTCCTTTTCAGTTGAGGATTCAGGCGTTTTTTTAAAAGGTAGGTTGGTGGATTTATTTACCAAATCTCCAGCATGTATATTTAGCAAACTTGCAATAGCCCTAGTAATACATGAAATGCCACTCTTCAAGGAAAATCTGTAAGAGAGGTTTGAATGAAAGAAGTGATAGAAATTACTCTGAAAAATGACAACTTTTCATCAAGAATTCCTTATTTGATGCTGAAAACATGAATAGGTGATTTTAGTCTCTGGGGTTATTCCCAAATGTCCTATCTCCACAGCATTTAAGGAATAGTCAATTAATTTTTAGCAGAAGTCACATGATGCAGCTGATAAAAATTCACTCAGAAGAAATATATGTCTCTGTTAATGTTATTAGAAATACTATCACAAATTATTATGAACTGATATAATGGGAAAAATATAAACTGGACATGAAAAATAAATTCATTTCATTTGTAGGTCCTATGCTAAATCTGGAGAAGCCTAAAAACAATTAGGTCATAAATGTGGTGAAAAATCATGAAATTGATCTAATCTCAATAACCAGGTTGTCAAACATCCAGGAACAAATCTTGGATTGAAAGTCGATGCAGTACTTTTTTTTATTTAAAAAAATTTTTTTAGAGATGGTCTTGCTCTGGCACCCAGGCTGGTCTGCAGTGGCATGATCATAGCTCACTGCAGCCTTGAACTCCTTGGCATAGGCAATCCTCCTGCCTCAGCCTTCTAAGTAGCTAGGATTACTGCGGCCTCCTACCGCATCTGCCTATTTTTTCTTTTTTTTATAGAGCCAGGGTTTCACTATGTTGCTGAGGCTGGTCTTGAACTCCTGGCTTCAAGTGGTCCTCCAGCATTAGCCTAACAAAGTGTTGGGATTAGAGGTGTAAGCCATCACACCCAGCCAATTTCATAGTGCATGCCAATATAACTCACACTGTTAAGAATACCACAGGACTGGGGAAAGAGAAAGGATTTCAAAGATCTTCATCCTCACTCATCAAGGAGAGACAGGGAACGTGCCCATACACATAGCTCCCCGCTGCTATGGCCTGCAAACAACTAGCAACTGAGAAAACCACCACACGAAAGATATCCATAAACAAGGCATCCATCCAAACCCTAGATCACCATCAAAGCACCCACAAGCAAAGCAAAGTTTCTAACCAACATATGCTACAGACACTCCTATACAAGTGTGTGTGTGTGTGGGGGGGAATAAGTACCATCTAAACAAAAGAAAATCAAAAAATAAGAAATGACAGCTGGCCCAGATGAGGAGAAATCAGCAAAAGAGCTCCAGAAGTATGAAAAATCAGAGCAAAAGGACATCCCCAAGGGGCGACACCAGCTCCCTAGCAATGGGCACCAACCAAAATGAAAATAATAAAATGGAAGATAAAGAAATCCACATATGAATTGTAAGGAAACTCAATGAAATCCAAGATAAAATGGAAAATCAACTCAAAGAAACCAGAAAAACAATTCAGGAAATGAATAAAAAATTAATTAAAGTGATCAACATATTAAAAAAAATAGAACTTCTGGAAATGAAAAATTCATTTAAGGAAATACAAAACACAGTGAAAAGTTTTAAGAATAGATTAGATCATGCAGAAGAGAGAATCTCAGAGCTTGAAGATAACTCTTTCAAATTAACTCGGTCAGTGAAAAATAGTGAACAGAGAATTAAGAGGAATGAACAAAGCCTACAAGAAATATGGGATTATGTAAAATAACCAAATATAAAAATCATAGGCATCCCTGAGGATGAAGAAGAAAAAGCATAAGGGTGGAAAACCTATTTGAGGGAATAATTGAGGAAAACTTTCCTGATCTTGTTAGAGATTTAGACATCCACTAGGGTAAAAATCACCCAAAAGCTAAAGCTCAGAACTCTTATCAAACAATAGCACAAGGGGTAAAACAAAGCAATAAGGTACTACCCAACAGGACAAACAGAATAGCACCCTATGTATCAATTCTATCAGTCAACATAAATGGTCTGAATGCCCTATTCGGGGGACATAGGCAGGCTGAATGGATGAAAAAATAAAACCCAAATATCTGCCGTCTCCAGGAAACACAGCTAATCCACAAGGACTCATACAGACTGAAGGTGAAGAGATGGTAAAGAAATTTGATGCAAATGAAAACCGAAAGAAAGCAGGTGTAGTCATTCTCATATCAGATAACATAGGCTTCAAATCAACACAAGTAAAGAATGACAAAGATGGTCATTATATAATGGTAAAGGGAGCAATTCAACAAGAAGACATAACAATACTAAACATCTATGCACCTAACACAGGAGCACCCAAATTCATAAAGCAAACCCTGCTAGATCTAAACATAGTGATAAATAGCAACATCATAATTTCCAGGGACTTCAATGTCCCACTGACAGAATGGGATAAATCATCCAAGCAGAAAATAAGGAAAGAAACTCTGGACTTAAATGGACTCTAGAACAAAAGGATTTAACAGACATTTCCAGGACAATTTTCCCCAAAACTATTGAATATATATTCTTTTCATCAGCACATGGAACATTTTCCAAAATTGATCATATCATACACCACAAAACTTGTCTCACAAAATTCAAAAAAATAGAAATCACACCATGTATCTTCTCAGACCACAGTGGAATAAAACTAGAAATCAACTCCAAGAGAAACACTCAATTCTACACAGAGTCATGAAAATTAAACAACCTGCTGCTGAACAATTATTGGGTAAATAATGAAACTAAGATGGAAATCAAAAGATTCCTTGAACTGAATGACAAAGGGAACACGAGCTGTCAAAGTCTATGGCATTCAGCAAAAGTAGTTCTAAAGGGAAAATTTACAGCCTTAAATACCTACATCAAAAAGATAGAAATATCAAAAATTAACAATCTAATTACATGTCTTAAGGAACTAGAAAAGGAAGAGCAAACCAAACCAAGGCCAGCTCCCCCCACCCAAGAATAAAGAAAGAAAGAAATAATGACAGTCAGAGCAGAACTAAATGAAATGGAAAAAAATATAAAGGGTAAATGAAACAAAAATTTGGTTCTTTAAAAAGATAAACAAAATTGATAGATCTCTTGCTTGATTAACAGGGAATAGAAGAAAAAAGACCCAAATAAGCACAGTCAGAATTGAAAAAGGAGATATTACAACTGATACCACAGAATTACAAAATATCATCTGTAAATACTGTGAAACTTTCTATGCACATAAACTTGAAAACAGAGAAAATGGACAAATTTCTGAAAGCACACAACCTCCCAAGACTCAATCAGGAAGAAATAGAATTCCTGAACAGATCAATGATGAGGAATGAGATTGAAGCAGTAATAAAAAAATCTTCCAATAAAAAAAGCCCCAGACCAGATGGATTTACAGCTGAATTGTACCAGACCTCAAAGAAGAGTTGGTACCCATACTGCAGAAATTAGTCCATAACATTGAGAAGGAGGGAATCCTCCCCAACTCATTCTATGAAGCCAGTATCACCTTGATACCAAAGCCAGGAAAGGACACGACAAAAAAAGAAAACTATAGACCAATATCCCTCATGAATATAGATGTAAAAATCCTCAATAAAATACTAGCAAACGGAATTCAGCAGCACATCAAAAAAACAATCCATCATGACCAAGTGTGCTTCATCCCAGAGATGCAAAGATGGCTCAACGTATGTAAATCAATAGATGTGATCCACCACATAAACAGAAGCAAAAACAGACCATAGATCATCTCAATAGGTGAAGAAAAAGCATTCAACAAAATTTGGCACCTTTTCATAATAAAAACCCTCAACAAACTTGCTATAAAGGAAACATATCTCAAAATTATAAAAGCCATATATGACAAACCCACAGTTAGCTTCATACTGAATGGGGAAAAGTTGAAAGCATTCCTACTAAGCAGTAGAACAAGACAAGGGTGCCCACTATTACCACTTCTATTCAACATAGTGCTGGAAGTCCTAGCCAGAGCAATCAGGCAAGAGAAAGAAATAAAAGGTATCCAAATCAGGAAAGAGGAGATCAAACTATTGCTTTTTGCTGATGATATGATCTAGAAAACACCAAAGACTCTACCAAAAGATTCTTGGAAGAAGATAAATAAATTTAGCAAACCCTTGGGTTAAAAAATCAATGTAGAGAAATCAGTAGCATTCCTATATGCCAATGACATTCAAGCTAAGACTCAAATCAAAGCATCAATACCATTCACAATAGCCACAAAGAAAATAAAATACCTAGGAATACACTTAACCAAGGAGGTGAAAGATCTCTACAAAGAGAACTATGAAACACTGAGGAAAAAAAATTGCAGATGACACAAACAAATGAAAAAACATATCATGCTCATGGATTGGTAGAATCAACATTGTTAAAGTGTTCATACCACTGAAAGTGATTTACAGATTCAATGCAATTCCTATCAAAATACCATTGTCATCACTTCTCGGCCTTTTGGCTAAGATCTAGTATCTGTTCTTATCGGTTTAAAATACCAATGTCATATATCATAGACCTAGAAAAAATAATTCTATGCTTTGTTTGGAACCAGAAAAGAGCCAGAATAGCCAAAGCAATCTTAACCAAAAAGAACAAATCAGATTACCAGATTTCGAACTATACTAAAAGGCTATAGTAACCAAAACAGCATGGTATTGGCACAAAAATAGAGACATAGACCAATGGAAAAGAACAGAGAATCCAGTTATAAAACCATCCATATATAGCCAACCAATCTCTGATGAAGCAGACATCAATATACACTAGAGAAAATAAGCCCTATTCAATAAATGGTTCTGGGAGAATTGGATAGCCACATGCAGAAGAATGAAACAGGATCGATATCTCTCACCACTCACAAAAATTAATTCAAGATGGGTAAAAGACTTAACTGTAAGGCATGAAACCATAAGAATTCTAGAAGAAAATGTTGGAAAAACTCTTCTAGATATTGGCCTAGGCAAAGTCATATGGAGATACCTCAAACAGCTAAAAGTAGAACTACCAGTTGATCCAGCAATCCCATTACTGGACATCTATGAAAATGAAAAAAAGACATTCTATAAAAAAGACATCTGCCCTCAAATCTTTATAGCAGCACAATTCCCAATTGCAAAGATGTGGAAACTACCCAAGTGCCCATCAATACATGAGTGGATTAACAAAATGTGGTATATGTATACCATGGAGTACTACTCAGCTACAAAAAACAATGGTGATCTAGCACCTCTTGTATTATCCTGGATAGAGCTAGAGCCCATTCTACTAAGTGAGGTATCACAGGAATAGAAAAACAAGCACCATATATTTTCACCATTAAATTGGTATTAATTGAAAAACATTTATGTACACATATGGTAGTAATGTTCACTGGGTGTTGGGCAGGTGGGAGGGGGGAGGAGAAGATGGGTATACTTACACCTAATGGGTGCAGCGCACGCCATCTGGGGGATGGACACACTTGAAGCTCTGACTTGGGAGGAGCAAAGGCAATATATGTAACCTAAACATTTATACCCTTGTAATACTCTGAGATACATACATACATAT
>CAUYSK010009139.1:0-25760 GCA_963575035.1 Avahi laniger
GCCTCCCGAGTAGCTGAGACTACAGGCATGCGCCATCATGCCCGGCTGATTTTTTCTATATATTTTTAGTTGTCCAATTAATTTCTTTCTAATTTTAGTAGAGACGGGGTCTCGCTCTTGCTCAGGCTGGTTTCGAACTCCTGAGCTCAAACAATCCGCCCGCCTCAGCCTCCCAAAGAGCTAGGATCACAGGCGTGAGCCACCGCGTCTGGCCAATTTTTTGATACTTTGGAGCCAAAGCTTCACTTTGGATCCATGGACAATGAATGAGGGATCCAATTCCAAGATGAGAGATGGCTAGCCAAAAGGCATCATGCCCAGGGCTTTGTAGAGAGGTTATCTCATTTTCTCATTTATTTCTCATACTCCCCCTATGAGGAAGATATTATATTATGCTTCTTTCACAATTAGGGGAACTAAGGCTTAGAGGGCAAATCTGCCTGTTCAAAGTCATGCTTGAATCAGTTAATCAAAGAGTGAAAATCAGAAGAAGCCACCAGGCAATCTGACCTCAGAATTTTCACCCTGGACCACTCTTCTGTACTGTCTCCAAATCCATAAAGAAAAATTCTCTTCACTCAGCTTTTATTTTGAGAAATGTAAAAGTTTTAGAAAACCACAAATTATTTAACATTCCTTGGGGATTATTAAAATGCAATTTCACTCGACTAGTTTCCCATAGTACACTGAACAAAGATAAGCTACATGCTATCATTCACTTTGCAGGAGAGTGGGTAACAGTTCTACATCTGAAGTCAAATGCCCTGGTGTCAAATCCTGGCCCTGGCTTTGTGCTGAAGAATCTTATGCATCTTAGTTCATGTGAATACAATTCCTAATTTGGGGTGATAAAATAATACAGCACTAAAACCTTATTTACTCAAAATGTGTTGCTTATGTCCTATCTTGAAATCTCCAAAATATAAGAAGCTTCACTGATATTTTCGAGACCCAGTAACCCTTTGAATATTTTAAATTTCTATAAAAGTTAGCTATTATTACTTATAAAAAGAGTTACCAGCTGGGCATGGGGGCTCATGCCTGTAATCCCAACACTTTGGGAGGCTGAGGCAGAAAGATAGCTTTAAGCCCAGGAGTTCGAGACCAGCCTAGGCAACACAGCAAGACTCTGTCTCTACAAAAAATTTTTAAAAAAATAAAAATTAGCCAGGCATAGTGACACACACCTGTAGTCCCAGCTACTTGGGAGGCTAAGGCAGGGAGATCACTTGAGCCCAAGAATTTGAGGTTGCAGTGAGCTATGATGACATTACCACTGCACTGTAGCTTGGGCAACAGACTAAGACCTTGTCGGGAAAGGGAAAGAAGGAAAGACGGAAAGGGAAAGGGAAGAAAGAAAAGGAAAGAAAAGGAGTAACTTCTGCTACTTGCTGAATTTAAAGTCCTGGGACTGTCACTTGGTCTCTTTAAGCTTCAGTTTTCTATGGCTGAAAAATAAGAATAGTTACAGCATTGTTGTGAGCATGAAATGAGACAATCTACGCAAATTGTTTAGCACAATCCCTCACAGGTAGTAAGCCATCAGTGCACCTGACCCATTCCTGTTTTTTATTAGCAATATTAAAATGTGTGGGCCAGGCGTGGTGGCTCACGCCTGTAATTCTAGCACTCTGGGAGGCCAGGGTGGGAGGATCGCTTGAGCCCAGGAGTTTGAGATCAGCCTGGGCAACATAGCAAGACCCCAGCTCTACAAGCAATTTAAAAATTAGCCATACGTGGTGGCGTGCAGCTCTAGTCCTAACTACTCACTCAGGAGGCAGAGGCAGGATAATCACTTGAGCCCAGGACTTTGAGGTTACAAGTGAGCAATGATTATGCCAATGATTGCGCTCCAGGCTGGGCAACAGAGCAAGATCCTGTCTCTATTTAAAAAAAAAAAAAGAATATTTTTGGAGGATTTATGTATCAGATCTCCTTTAAGATCTCAGAATGACAAAAATTTAAAAGGTACACATCAGTTATTTGGAAAATTCACTTCTGCAAAATATCTCATTCCTTAATGAAGCACAATAAAAGGTACTATAGATTTGTATAGATTACAAAAGGCCATGAGCCACACTGGAAGCTCAATTTAACGGGATTCTCAGAGGCTCACCTAAAATTTCTCTACTCAGTATATAAGAGTCTATTAAACTCCAAAGAGTTGGTTAGTTTCAGTTCCAAAACTACAGATTTGTCACTTTAGAGACATTTGTTGAGATCATTTTAAGGAGATAAAAAAAAAAAAGAAAAGCCTTTTTACTTTCTGCAAATACATACAATGAGCCAAGGATTTCCTTAGTTCTCTGAGACCATAAAGTTTCAAAACAAAACAGTCTGGAGATAAAGGCAAAAAAGGACCTTGAGTTGAAACCATACAGATATTTTATGAGAAGCATATTCCAGAAGTCCAAAGGAATAAGTTTCTAAGTGTAGCCTCTATTGATAAGTGACATAATGACAATGTTTATGTATATTTGAAAACCGTCAGGAGGACAAGGACATAGGTACTGATGATAGCCTTTTGCTAAGCTATTTTTAGTCTGAAATAGTCTCCCTTTTAACTAACAAACCGAATTCAGAAAACTGTGGAGCAGAGTTACAGGTATAGCTAATGACTCCAGAGGACAAGTGACTTCCACAGAGATTAAGTGTATAACCTTGGTTTCATTAGCACTATTTAATCAGCCAAACCAAAAAGGTAACAGGTAGATTTATACCACCAACCCCTGACACACTAACATTTGACTCAGGTTGGCAGAAATTGTATTACGCGACATATGTGGTGTACCCTGGTGACCTATCTTGCTGATTGTGCAAAGGTATCTCTCATCTTAGGAAAAAATATAATCGATCGTGCCAATGCTGTTTTTTGTAAAAAGCAGTTAACATGCTGGGAGAAAATCTATTTTGTCATAATTTTTATAGTTGAAATATTTATATATTATGATTACAAGATAACTTAGTATACTTACCTATTTCTCAAAATACTGTGACTTTTCACAACTTTTCATAGCCTTTTGAGGAAGGCTGCACATGCAAGTACCCAAACACACAAATAAGTAAGACACAGGCTGAACTTACTAACATTACTAACATTTTCCAGTTAAAAACTAATTCTGTCTAATGTTTTATCACTGACAACACCTCCCTTTGAAAGTGGTATAGATATGAATGTATGAAATTAAATTTGGAAAAATTAGCACAGAAAAAGGTAAACAGATCAAACTATGGACCATATTATATTAATATATATTTTCTCTTTTTATCCCAAGATCCAAAGAACAATTTTCAGCATGAGGAAGCAAACACTCTAAAAATGTAGTCCAGATCTACATCCCCACCCACACCCAACCCCTCAATTCCTTCAAAGTCCTGTTTTAAAGACTTTGGCTAATAAAGGTGAAATGTGATAACACTCTCTCCCACTCAAAGTTGAATCACTACCAGGACAGATAAGGATGAAAAATTATGTTTTGGAAATGTGTGGGAGATCTTTTCAGGAAAGGAATTTTGAAGAAAGGAAATAGCAATTCAAAATTGTCAAGAACAACTGCTTAGCCAGGTATTTTTATACAGATGAATGAAAGAATTCAGAGCAGGCCTGCATCATTTCACACTCTTTAGAGTTCTCAATTGGCAAGCTGCAAATCATTTGTTATCATAAACAAGCAGAATCCCAAATACAGATGGCTATTTCAAATCTACTAAGACCTTAAATCTTAACGAGATAAGTTAACTGTGGCTTTTTTTTCTTTAAATCTACTTTATTTCTGGAAATAAAAACAATTGTGTGATAATTCAAATGTACTCTTACTGAACAAAAATCAAGACAAACAGCCATCAAAAACAATATTTACTATTTTTAGAATTTAAAGTATAAATTCATAATTTACAGGAAGTTTTCTTTTCCAGAATCCATTCTTCAGGTCTGTGGTTCTGTGATTCTTAGTAAGAAAGCACTAAGATGAAGCTTGTCATCTCATAAAACTAAGGCTATAAAAATAGGCTTAGTTAGAAAGCACTAAAATGACCTTTGTCATCGTATAAAATTATATTTAAAAATATAAAAATAGGCTGAAATCTTTAGAGACCTGGTTCTGATGGAATAATAATTTAAAAAAACCCACGCTTTACCTAAAAGGGAGCATCATAATTTAATCAATCTACTATTAGGTGAATTGGGTCTTGAAGATTAAGTAGGAATTCTCTAGAAGAATGGAAAGAAATTTCAGACAAAAAGCCATGAATAAAGTTACAGAGTTGTCAAACAGCATGGCACACTTGGAGGAGTACTGTTGGTATGGCTGGGGCATATGGTATGAGTGGGAAAGTCAAGGAAGTTAGAAAGGTACGTAAGGTCAGATCACAAAGAATAAATTTGGAAGGGGCAAGACCAGAGTTAGGAAGACCAGTTAAAATGTTATTAACCAATGATGGAATATTATTCAGCCATAAAAAGGAATGAAATTCTTACACATACTATAACATGGATGAAACATTGAGACATTATGCTAAGTGAAATAAGACAGATACAAAATGGCAAATATTGTATGATTCCATTTATAAAAGGCACCTAGAATAGGTAAATTCATAGAGACAGAAAGCAGATTATAGGTTACCAAAGGTTGGGAGAAGTGGGAATGAGAAGCTATTATTTAATAGGTACAGAGTTTCAGTTTGGAATGATAAAAAAGTTCTGGAAACGGATAGTGGTGAGGGTTGCGCAACACTGTCAATGTACTCAATGCCACTAAACTGTACCATAGAAAATGGTTAAAATGGAAAATTTCATATCATGTATATTTACCACAATTTTTTAAAAGGCTATTGCCCAGAAAGGAAATGATTAGGGACTGCATAAAGATAAAAAGGAGAGGACCAATTTGAGAAATTTTAAGAACTAGACAATAAACTTGGTGATTGACTGAATTGTGGAGGTGAGAAAAAAATAACTCTTGAGTCTCTGGGTAGAAAGAAGTGGCATTATTAGTTTTCTTTTATAGATAAGAAACAAAGGCTGAAAAGCACAAAGTGATTTGTCTAAGGTCACAGTTTGCTAACAGCAGAAAGAACTGAAATGCCAGACTCCTGACTCAAATTTGGTGCTCTTTCCTCCTACAACACAACACATCCAAAAAGAATATTACATTTGTATAGCACTCTGTCATTTACAAAGTGCTGTTACGTAAATGGAGGAAAAAAAAATTGATACAACTCCTTAAAATCCTCAGACACAGACCTCAATTTTATCTTGTTGGATTAAAGGGGAGCCTTAAGGTAGGAAGTTAAGAGATTCAAATGATGAACTTGCTGGGACTATCATGGCTGCTGCATGCAGTAGATATTGAAGGGAGAAAGGGGCTAGAAATAGAAGTGGTTTAAGTAGGCTTCAGGGCTGCCATAGTGTATAACTCCATGTCATAATTTTTAAAAACTGGGACTGCTTTCCCCTGGATTTGTGTAACACAACAGCCCTGGATGAAATAAAGTAGGAGTCTCAAACCTGCAGATCGGGATCTACTGGTAGATCTAGAAACCCCACCTCCTGGAACTCCATGCTGGTTTTCAGTAATGTCTTCTTCTCTCTGCTATATCCCCTTTCTGCCACGTGTCCCAGTTGAGATTCCCAGTGTGATGGGGGGAACAGCACAGCCAGCAACTACTTCTCAGGGACTATACTGTCAGTATCTGCCCTGATATCAAGACTCTAAGATTAAAAGAAGATTCTCCTTATAGTAAGGTGAGAGATCACCATAACAAAAGATTGGGAGGAGACAAAGGTGGTCTTACGTGATCATTTCTACTTTTCTGGTGGAAAAAAATTCTTAAAAGTGCCTGGATAATACTATCAAATCTTCTTAGAGCATGATTATACTTACATTAAATCCAAAGGTAACAAGACAGAAAATACAGGTCATAACAGGCATTCATTTGGCAATCTACTCATGCCTTCAGCCAAGTTAAGAGAATATTAACACAGGTAACAAATAATACCTACTTCACAAGCTTCTGACCAAGTTGTGTTTAAGTGCAACACAAAACTGGGACACAATTGGTCCAACTAGATGCTTGAAACACAGAAAATAATCTAAAATTGACTAGATGCTTCAAAATATAGAACATAACCTAAAACAACCACTGGTAGTTTTCAGGGCCAAGTCAAATAACTGGAGTTAAGTTTCTCTTCCTCATATTTGGACAAGGAAAACACATCACTGTTATAGAAAGACAACTGGAAACAAAAGCTAGGCAAATGTATTCTATTTTGCTTGAAGACATTTCTGATGGCATTCTACCAACCATCACAGAATGTATTTCTTTCTCTTTCTTTGCTTAACCTCCTTCTATTTCTCCTGACCTCTCCTTGGACTTTCCCCTGGCACTTCATGTGCACACTGCTTAACCTCTCTAATATTACTTGGTGCTACTAGGGTTACTGATTCCAGCCATTCAGTATAAATACTACTTTATTGATTATAGAATTGTGTCACTGAGAAAACTTACTACAAAATTCTAAACTTGGGAAACAAATTAGAGTAGAGATGAGATCAAAACGAGGCAGTATAACTCCAAAGCCCCTCTCCTAACCCTCTTCGAAACAGTATATCCAAAGGACTTTACCACAGACTTAAACAGTTCTTAAAAGCACTCAAAAGGTGGCCCACATCTATCACTTTCAATGCTCCTAACCAACATAAAATATCCACTAAAATCAGACAAGTGCCCTCACTGATTGCCAGATAGTCCATGCACTTACCATTTCTATGACTTTGTTTACACTGGTCCCCTCACCTAGAATGCTCTCTTTCACATATTTAAATCCTATCACCTCACTACTCTGTAAAATCCACAAAGCAGGAACTGTATCTACTGTGTTCACTAATACCCCCAGTGAACATGGTAGCTACTCAATAAATCACTGTTGAGTAAGTAAATCAAATGAAGTCACACCTCCTCCATGAAAATACATGTCAAATATCCCTAGCCACTTTCTTTTTAAATTCAGAATACCCTGGAAACATAGTTTAGTGGTACCTAATTTCTCTGTAATTGTTTGGTATTAAACTTTTTTATCTGGCTAGACATTGGAGCATATGCCTTATGTTTCTTTTTTTTTTTTTAACCAAGACCGATGTCGTTGAAGCTTTATGTTTCTCTGCATATCTTACAGTAAACATTGAATATACAATAAGCACACAATAAACACTAATTGAAGAGATGTGCTTTATAAAAATTCAATTTACACACAACTTCATAAGAATGCAGCTATTTTGCTGAGTAAGTTAGACATACATAAGACCTTTTCCCTTCCTTACATTTTCTATTTCAGAATTCATTCAGTATAAGTATGGTTCAGCATTTGGCAATTAGGAAAATAATCTGGAAAATCTCCATGGTCCAGAGTCTGTGGCTCACTAATTACACAAGCAGATTGTTATGAGTTTTCTTGGTGGGGAAGTAGAATGAGTACATCATGGTGATTTGATTTGCTAGTTGTCACAATGAGTTTTGAGATGCCATGTTAGCACATGTAGGTGTACTATAGACTACTGGGCCCTCCCAATCTGAGTTTTCCATTTTTTTTCTTCTACCTTTTCTTTCCTTTTCTTTTTTTGAGACAGAGTCTTGCTCTATCGCCCAGGCCAGAGTTCAGTGGCATCATCATAGCTCACTGCAACTTCAAACTCGTGGGCTCAAGTGATCTTCTTGCCTCAGCCTCCCAAGTAGCTGGGACTATAGAAGCATACCACTGCACCTGGATAACTTTTCTATTTTTAGTAGAGATGGGGTCTTGCTCTTGCTCAGGCTGGTTTTGAACTCCTGACTTCAAGCATTCTCCCGCCTTGGCCTCCCAGAGTGCTAGGATTACAGGTGTGAAGCACATGCCTGGCCACAAGTTTTCCATTTTCTATGGTATAATTTGAAAATTAAATATTGCTTGCAGGTATTGATTGATTAGTATATTACTCCTGTAGTCTACTAAATTTATAGTACAGCAGAACTATAATTTTCAATTTTGTTATATAGGTTACAAAAATTAATTTCACAGTAAATATGTTAAAATAATAATAGTAATGAGTCTTTCTTATGTGTTTACTACCCGCCAGGCACTGTTCTTAGGCCTTTACAAGTATTAACTCATTAACAACCCTATGAGGTAGGTACTGTTATTGTCCCAATTTTACAAATTTGAAGAAACTCAGGCACAGAGGGGCAAGAAATCTGCCCAGAGTCACACAAGTAATAAGCAGAGGAGCTGAGAATCCAACCCAGGCAGTCTGGTGGACACAGCCCCCACTCTTCATCCTATGTTATACTACCTGTCCAAAACAACACAACATCACAATACAATGGTGAGATTAAGATGTCTTGAAGTATCACGAGAATAATATCCAACAGTCCAGAAAATGTAACCAGCAATGTTCCAATTTATGCTTGCTTATCAACTTTTACTGTACTTTCTAGTAGAACAGTTTTGTTTTTTTGTGTTTTTTTTTTTGAGACAGACTCTCGCTCTGTTTCGCAGATGAGTGCCATCACGTCAGCCTAGCTCACAGCAACCTGAAATTCCTGGGCTCAAGTGATCCTCCTGCCTCAGCCTCCCGAGTAGCTGGGACTACAGGCATGTGCCACTACGCCCAGCTATTTTTTTCTATTTTTAGTAGAGACGGGGTCTCGTTTTTGGTCAGGTTGGTCTCGAATTCCTCAGCTCAAGGGATCCTCATGCCTTGGCCTCCCAGAGTGCTAGGATTACAGGCGTGAGCCACCACCTGGCCTCTTTTAGAACTGTTTAAATTCTAAATATGTTATTTTAAATATCAAAGTCTGGCCAAGTTCCGAGACATTCTTACTCTAAAGATGAAAAAAAACACATGGGCCATCTTCTTTCGAGACTCTGAGAATACAAATAAAATAAGACTAACACCATTTAAAACATTAGGTATTTTAGTATATCTTCAAGTAATGTAATTAGCTAAAAACAAAACCAAGGGTCCTTACTTTTGAGATTAGTTTGAAATTATCATGGAAATTATGAGCTACCGATATCTTAATTTTCTAATCACAAAATCAATTTGCTCATTCATGCATTCAAAGAAGATAAATGAATGTTTCTCCTTTCAGGACCAACAAGGAACTTAATTCCAATAGACCCAACTTTGTTCAAATGTCTATGTACTTTTAAAAATACAGTTCCTCTATGTTAGGTAAAAGCATAGGTTCTGAAGCCAAGAATGATTGGCCTTAGATCCCAGTTTAGCCCCTTGCTAGGTCTGGGGATAAAATTTGGCCCTATGAAACAGTATGTCTATTCTTACCAAAATGCAAACAATAGACAAGGTACCAGATTTATTCTTCACACCAGGTAGAGGAATAGTTCTGGTCACTTTCACTTATGTGCATCAAAAAAAGAGAATAAAAGATTCAGGATCCCACAACTTACCACTTGCCCTAAAGTTAAGAAACAGGAGTTTGTGGGTTATTTTTGTAATAAACATAGTAGACAAACTCTTAGACAATTCAAATCATATCCTGGCACTCAAGGTCAAATAATATATTGTACTAAATAAATAATTCTTTTCCCCATCATCACTCAAGAAATTTAAAGCTTTAAAAATATCTGAAAACTATAAAGGCTTTTATGACCAAAATTAATCTGGGTAGAAACAGATGTGCAAAGCAACACTTTGCTTTAGACGAAAAATACTTGAAGACATATGACACCAATCTGATTGCTAATACATAAAAATGCACTTATTGTTGTGATTAGAAATTAGTACCAAGATACTGTGGCTATAAATCAGAACTAAAAAGTAATATTTAGAATTAACAGTGAAACAGGAGAAAGCATTTCTTGGTCGAAATGAAACTCACTGTGTGCAAATGATTTAATATTATTGCTTTAAAAATATAATTAATGTATTTATTAACAATCAGTACCATATATTTGATATTATAAATTTAATACATTAATATTGTTAAATTAATGATAATTTATAGATAATAAGAATTCTTAGAGCAAAGAATTTTGTCATCATCAGAAAAGTTAGATGTCTCCTTTTACCCCTCACAACAACTAAGCTCTCTGTAAGCTTTTGTTAGGTCAAGGATCACTCTTAAGTATCCTCATGACACTAGGGGTCAGCTACAAATTTATCCTAAGTAGTCCTGAGAATTTTCTTTAGAGGACTCTCCACTTTGGAGGTTTTTTTCTCTGTTCTTATATCTCTATTGCCAGTTTTTCAGGTCTTAACAGAAGCCCTCTTAGTGTTTTCCTCTCCTAAGTGGCAGGTAGCATGCTTCAGGTGAACGCTCAAGAGCAGAAACCATTTTCTTCACAATTCCAAGAAGTATACAGTACTCTGCAAACTCTCAGGTGAGAAAGTAGGAGAAGGAAGTAATTCATTTATTTTTCCCTTCCTGCTTTGGTTGGGACATCAATTGCACATGAAGGATCAGTAGCAATTACAATGGCATACAACAAAACACATTACATTTTTACGAACAAAAGTAACTAAGGTAAAAGCCAGGCTAAAACACATCCCTAAGATGTGAAATAACCCATTTATTTTAATTAGTAAATTGTTAAAATGCACTCCTGATTATAAGTCTGAAAAACTGGACTTCTACACTAGAGATTTATAATAAAAATAAATAAAACAATTTTTTTAATCCTTGGGACATAGCAGTATAATTCTAAATATGGACAGAAAACATGGTACAAAGTACACATAATTGGCCCAAAATCTGTGAAAACTGATGTGATCTACCAATATCCCATATTTTTGAGCTCATAAAAATGAGGAAATCACTTCAATTTGCAACCGGTGTTGGAAAAACTAGGAACATTTTTTGAAACCAGAAACATCATACACTTACACTTTAATGAAACTCATTAACACATTTTAATTTTGATACTTTTCCAGCCATACTATCTCAGCAAGTTAAGTAAGCAAGTTATATCACATTAAATCAACCTGAAGACTGAGATTCAGAAGTGAAAAACATGATTGTTGGAATGGTCGATTGAACTGAAATACTCTAACCATTGCCTTTCACCTATCTGCCTGCTACCCCCACCCCATTTTGACCTATGTCCTAAGAAATAGCACTGTTTAAAAATAAAACACTGTACACACCTGTAATCCTAGCACTCTGGGAGGCCGAGGCGGGCAGATTGTTTGAGTTCAGGAGTTCGAGATCAGCCTGAGCAAGAGCGAGAGCCTGTCTCTACCAAAAATAGAAAGAAATTAATTGGACAGCTAAAAATATATAGAAAAAAATTAGCCGGGCATGGTGGCGCATGCCTGTAGTCCCAGCTACTTGGGAGGCTGAGGCAGAAGGATCACTTGAGCCCAGGAGTCTGAGGTTACTGTGAGCTAGGCTGACGCCACAGTACTCACTCTAGCCAGGGCAACAAAGTGAGACTCTGTCTCAAAAAATAAAAATAAATAAATAAATAAATAAAACACTGTAAAACATGGACAGCCCTTCAACAAAGATGAGTAGAGGGAATTTGAGACAAAACTCCCAAATAATATTCTCATCTATGCCAGTGCCTGTATCAGCTCAAATAAATCTTCTCTCATAATTTACTTCCCCAACTGGCAAAAGAAGATTATTTTCACTCATCAGAATGTCAAAAGTCTTGATTAATAAAGCCTGCCAAGCACTTTTAAATACAGGCAAAAGCAGTTATGATAAGAATTTCTTTTTTTTTTTTTAAGAAAGGACATATTATTTTTAGAGCCCTCACAGAAGTAAAGATTGTAGTGTGTTAGCTGGCATTATTTTTTGTGTGCTCTATTTTTTAAACAAATTTTACTGCTTCTTTATGCATTTTTCAAAGAAAAACAACCTTTTGCATTAGAGAACAGAAATGTTAACCTATCCTTTGGAGGGATTAGTGTTTAATCCAACCCCATCTAGAGGTCCGGAATCAAGATCTTTTCTAAGGTTATGATTTTAAATGAATAGTTTCTCTCAGGTTAAGACCAGCAGAGAGATATCAATTTGCAGCAGAAAAGGAAAAGCAGAGATTCCTTGAGGAAAACCTGGAACATCTTCTGGCTTTAGATAATGTTGTTATTCATTCCCAACAAAATTTTTTTTAATTCCCAATTATATTTAAGGCACAAGACTCAATCAGAATTAAAGTATAGCAAGTCTTTATTTTCTCCTTTAGATTTGAGTTTACATCAGAATTAAACCTCATGCATTAACATTGTATGTCATTCCCATGCATTTTTTTCTATATATAGGCTTTCTTATTGGCCAAAATATAGTTAGATATGGTTGTGAGCTGACCAATTCTTTATTCTATATTTTTTTCTTTCAATCAGTGGTATCTTGTAAGATGTGGCTGTACTGGAAACAGGGATGTTGCCATCCAGTGTGTTATTAGATGTCCTGCATCTTTCCAGCCCCCGCCCCCACCCACAGCCTTTGCTCACATTATTTCTTCCACTTTTCAAGGCCCAGTTCACACACACCGTTTCCTGCACTCTCACAACACTTCCTGTTCCTAATACATAATGTTACTGAGATTAAAAAAAAATGTTTAGGTGATCGTGTATCTGTCTTTCCTACTACACTGAGACACTCAAGTACAAAAAAAAACCCTCTTACGTCATGACTGTATACACAAGAAAATTTGAAATATAAAAAGTAAAATCTCAGCTCAAAATAACCTTTACAAAGGATGCAACAAGCAACCTAGTTACTCAATCAGTGGGGCTGCTAGAAGCCACTGTCTTCATAGCTAAACTCAACTGAGTCGTCTGTAAACGCTTTTGAGGCCAACAACTGTTTTATTTCTTACGCATCCTCCCTCCCCACCGCCACACGTCAGTATCACCCAATTCAACGTTCTGCACACATTAAGTCTCAATACAAAGCCCTACTACTGTAGATGAAGAGACTGTGATTAAAATAAAAATCAGATCCTGGAAAAATATTTGAACTGAGAAACGATAAAAGAGCGTTGTCTGTGCTTAAGGTAACGTCAACGTCTACAACAAAAAGTATCAAAGATAAGATGCACAGGGTGGGATAAGGATGGAGGGTAACTTTACTGGAAAGGGGGCACAATGAACAAATGAAGTGGAAACAAGAGTGCTCTCTCAGTTTACCTCATGCTCCCAGAGCGAGACAAGAAGCCAAATACCTATTTTTTTTAAATTATTATTTCATCAATTACGGTGAACTTAGTAACCTTAGTTTCCAAAGTATAAAGAGGTGGCATTAAGCAAAGACCCCAGTCCATGTGACTTCCAACATTGGTAACCGACCTTCTTGTACCCTCAATTCATTAGCTAACGTAGGCCACGGATGATCAGGACACTCTCTCTCCCCAGGAGAGTACAAGAAAGTGACACGGGTGAGGACCTAACCTCCCCTCCTCTATCCCCTATTTCCATAAATATGGAAAAGACCTGAGTTGTGAAGTGAGAGTTTGTAGATTGCTCCAGATAAACATGACCTTCTCACCACATTTGGTAGTACCAATTGACAGCACAGAACACCCCCTACAGTAAAAGGGGCGACGGGAAGCCAGTGTAAGACTTACCTGATTTTTCTGTCCTGTGGTTAAACCTCTGGAGCTACGCAGACCGTGGCAGTAATAAATCCACGCATGCAGGCTCCAAGCTCACACACTCGGAGAAGTCACAGTAGCAGCGGCGGCGACGACGGAGGCGGAGGCGGCGGCGGCGGCGGCGGCGGCGGCGTCGGCAGCAACTCCTCCCTCTGCTTCTCTTTTTCCACCCCCTGCCGCTGAGGCTGGCCGCCTCTACCCTTCCCTCCCTCCCTCGACTACCCCCACTTCCGGGTGATGCCCCGGCCGGAAACCGGGGCGCCACGGGAAAGAGAGCGACGCGTCACGTGAAGGGGAATGCAGTGTCTAGAGTTAAGCGTCTCCCGCCCCCTGCTGCCCCCGGGCCGACAAGCAGCCTCCGGCGGATCTTCCTTCGGGTGCGAGTCCCCTCTTTCTCCATGCCCCAAACAAAACCAAAAGATCCCTACCACAACAGTGCCTTTGTCATCTGTAGTTTCCTATCCTCATGCCAAGATGTAAGTCATCTTCTATATAATTCATTTTTGCCCGGCATGAAATTAGCGTGCATCTGTTGTACTGTGTTAACTCGCTCCTGGGATACTGTGTATATACCCTAATTCCAGATGTAAATGCCAAAACTGTGAACTTGCCCTCATCGCTCCATTGAAAAATAACATCAAGGGAAAAATGTGTGTACATTAATAATTTTTACGTGTATTTTGGGGGGACGGAGGGGCAGAGATGCCACCTCACTACCTTCATATCGCGAAACTCTGAACCACCTCTCCATTTATTCATTCACTCATCCATCATTTTAAACACCCCAGTAAAGTTTCTATCACCACGAGTTGATATAGAAATGAGATGCATAAAATGTAATAATACAATGCAATAAATAAGTGGTACAGAAAACATTTGAGAGAAGTATATTATTTTGTTTTCCAGTTGAACATTAAAAAGTAGCAAAATTCTAGGATTTTTAAAACTATGAACATTAATGGAAAGAGAGGCTCCATCTGACTTATTTCAAAGGAAGATGTAGTCTTTTTATATTTCTTTTCATGAAATTATTTGTCATAAGATGTAGGGGAAAACTAATCACAGGACTTTTTGTATTTCAACTGGAACCATTTGAACCCAGTTCCCATAAAAGAGTATAATGTTGCAGAACTCAAAATAGTACACAAAGTACAAATATTAAATATTTTTAAAAGACTTAGAAAACTGGATGACACACAGTAGGCATATTTAAGTGTTAAATAATTTCCATCCTACCTGTTGCCAAACTCCTATTAAGCCTTGATAGGCAACATTTAAAATTGCCCACAGATCTAAATTTTAAGCCTGCAATTATTTCAGAAAGAATTATTCTCTCCCCCCCATACATCCATCCACATAAATATAAAATTAGTCTCAAGACTCCTTATCTTCCCAGACATTAAGTTGTAATTGCCAATGTGCACATCCTTAACTATTTTTTTTTTTGAGACAGAGTCTCGCTTTGTTGCCCAGGCTAGAGTGCCATGGCGTCAGCCCAGCTCACAGCAACCTGAAACTCCTGGGCTCAAGTGATCCTCCCACCTCGGCCTCCCAAAGTGCTGGGATTACAGGTGTGAGCCTCTGTGCCTGGCCTGCTCTCTAGTTTTCTATGTAGGTATTGAAGTTTATCACTATGAGTTCCAAGATCCTCTACCAACCATGCACATTCTTAGTCACTCAGCCTTTCCCTCTAAAACCATATTTCTAAATGCATCCTCCCTAATCCTCATTAATGCACAAGCATAGAGGGGAGTATCTACAAGAATTAGGTTTGCCTGAGGGCTGAGCAGATAGGTGTCCCCAATGATGTTAATAGTCATGAGGATGAGAACACCTGTGCCTCTACAACTACCATAGTACCTAGTTCTAGATAAGTTGGATGAACTTTAACACAGGTGCTAAAATAATCATTTTAGAGTGAAATCAAGAATGGGATTTATGACATTCATTCTAATTAAAAAATATTTCATAGCCATCCAAAAAATAAGAGTTCAAAGGATTGGCAATGCTTCTAAGGTAAGTCGCTTACCTAAATTCTTCAGGTACTTGAAGATAGGGAGACTAATTTGACAACTTTCCAACTCCAGGTATCATTAAAACTCTCAAAGTGATGTGTTGTTAAGTTGTAAGTTGCATTTGTGTGAAAGGATAAAACTTTCTTGACTGAGTGCACGGAAAGCTGCAAGCTCAGAATTTGTGGTGGCACAAAATAATTTAAACTTAAAAAACTACTGCTTTAAGTAGTGGTTAACTATAGGTTAAGTAGTGGTCACTCATCAGGACAAGATTAACTACAAAATTAAGTTTTAGAAGATTGTTCAAAGATTCTGACCACCAGGTTTTATCACACAAAACAATATATATATTTTTGCTGGCAAATGGACACATAGACAACATTCTAAAATGTCATACATTTAGATGACAATTGTCACTTACCTGACAGAAGTGGTACAAATCATACTGAAATTCACCTCCAGTCGTTAGAAATACTCAGTGCTATTTCGGTGAATAAAAGGCTGAGACGTCCTTAAATATATGGTTTTTTTTTTTACTTAATCACATTTCAGGGTTACATGCATTTGAATACTTTAGTCCTATTATGAAAAACATTCTTTCTAAATATATCATAAAATGTTCACTCAAATTTTATCAAATAGTGGTATTACTATTAACTTTGCAACTTATTTTACCATGACATTACTTTTCCTATTCAAATCAAATCACTGATTTTGGAACACTTGATGAGAAATTAAGATGATGTTACCCAGAGAGCATACATCTAGCATTCCATGTAATAAGTAAAAAAATTTTCAAATGTTTATGTATAAACCTTATCTGCATCAGGTAAATCTGGACATTCCTGATTTACAGTATCAGGTAAGTGGATTTTAGCTAACATGGATAGGTTACTTGACTCAAATTCTGCTTACTTGATCACTATTAACAGATTATTACAGATTATAGTTCTCAGCCAAGGAAGTAACAAAACATGGTACAGATATTGTTTTCTTCAGCTAACAGTTATACATAAAATTCAATGTCATATACTAAACTCAGGATAATCCACAAATCCAAATGTTATTATAATCACAGAAAGCTAACAGAAGTTCCTGATAGTATAATAGATAACTTTGAGTAGACAGCATTCGATGGATCCTTTCTTTAACAACATTATAAACACCCCTAGTAAATATGCTGAAAAATGGAAAGCTGTAATCAAGATGAATATGCTAAAGGAGCCAAGAAGCTAGCTAGTCTTCAGACAGCCTAGGAGTTCATTTTATAGACCACTCTTCTCTTGGGTCTGGTGACACTCTGTTTTCTAGGCAGGTGTGAAAAGAAGTTAGTAATGCCAATTCCAAGTATAAACATGAAAGAGGTGCAAAGTAGTAGTCATATCCAAGATCTGGGCCAAATTTTTGGCTCAAAGATAACCTAAAACAGCTCTGTGATAAGTTATTCACAAACTGGAATTTTGGCTTACTATAAAGTTGACTTCCAGATGATAGCCAAATTTTCCTTTCCAATCACCTCATAGAGAGAAGCTGTTTAAGACATTGTATAGCATTTTGACTTTAGTAGTAACGCAAAGGTTAAATAAATAAAAAGTGATCAAGCTTGGTTTCATTTACAAAGGAAACAAAACCTACAATTAAGGTTTCGAATGTACTTTATTTCTTCAATAATGCCATATTTTAATGGGTACACAGTGCTTTTATTTGGCATCAATTATGAGTTGGTTTTGAAACAATTCAGTATTACACCAGCTGGGATGATTACTCCTCTCTCCACTCCTTTGGGGTGACTCTGCCAACAGGGGACAGGTTCCATTGTATTCCAATTTGTGTTGCTACCTGTAAGAATTAAAATGTTGTCATTTACAGGTGTTTAAAGCAGAGTCCACTCTGCCTTGGAGCCTATCTCTTGAAAATGACAAAGATATTTGGCTCTATAGGTTAAATACATAGAAACTCACCTGGGATATTGTGCCTTCCATGTAGGCCAAACCTAACTGCTGGCCTAATTCTCTAGAGCAGTGCTGTTCAATAGAACTTCCTGAAATGAAGGAAATGTTCTATATTTACAATGTCCAAAACAGTAGACAGCAGCCACATGTAGCTACTGAACACTTGGAATGTGGCTAATATGACTGAGGAAATGAACTTTTACATTTTTTTCTCTTGTGACGGTTTCTTTGGCTGTGCAGAAGCTTTTTAATTTGATCAGGTCAGGAGAGGGTAGGAGGGCACGGGTATATGCATACACAAAGAGTGCAATGCGTACCACCTGAAGGATGGACATACTTGAAACTTGGACTTGCGGGGGGCAAGGGCAATATCCGTAACCTAAACATCTGTACCCCCATAATATGCTGAAATAAAAAAAAATTAAGATATAATAATAAAAAAATTTTTTTAATTCAAATTCATATTTCACATTTCTATACTAAATCCTTAAAACATTGCTTCCCTCAACCACAACTACCTAAACAACTGCCAGAGTGCTCTGTAATCTCTTTTCATCAGTAAAGAGCATTTCGTCTCCAAAACCTCCTCTGATCACACATTTGTTCAACATTTGCTCATCCTTGTAAGTACATACTTATTTTAATAGTATATCTGATTTCAGGAGGATCAAAACAAAAATTGAAAGCCTTATTTAAATAAAGTTTCTTTGTTTATTAAGGCAAAGACTGATCCATCAACTAATATATTTATTGAAACTTCAAGACTCCTACTTTTAAGCAGTAAGGTCAGTGACTAGAAAATAGATTATCAAATGTAAGATGTAAAAAAACTAAAATATGGAAAGTAAGCTACTTTACCCATTAGTATTAGTATTACCCATTAGTAATAGTGTGCTCAGCTCTAAGTGCGTCATTTTAAAAACTGTTAAGTGGCCGGGCGCGGTGGCTCACGCCTGTAATCCTAGCACTCTGGGAGGCCGAGGCGGGTGGATTGTTTGAGCTCAGGAGTTCGAGACCAGCCTGAGCAAGAGCGAGACCCCCGTCTCTACCAAAAATAGAAAGAAATTAATTGGACAGCTAAAAATATATAGAAAAAATTAGCCGGGCATGGTGGCACATGCCTGTAGTCCCAGCTACTCGGGACGCTGAGGCAGGAGGATCGCTTGAGCCCAGGAGTCTGAGGTTGCTGTGAGCTAGGCTGATGCCATGGCACTCACTCTAACCAGGGCAACAAAGTGAGACTTTGTCTCAAAAAAAAAAAAAAAGAATACACATAGACAAAGGTATAGTTTTATAGATTTACAAAAATAAAAGGCAAAGTGGGATACTCAGGGGTCCCTAGGATATCCCCGTTAATCATAAGGCTCAGAATATAGTTTCACATGGGTATTTATAGGTACAGAGATTGGTTGCCAGGGGTAACAGATTTACATAATAACAGGTAATTCGTTTTAGATTATGAGTATTTCAAAAGGCTTCTCTAGATCAGTTAACTAACTCTGGTTACAAAAACTTTCAAGGACAAACTTCTAAGTTCTAAGATAAAGCTATTACTTAACGGAAGGGTTAAACAGAGTTATAGTGGCTCCATATTTCTTTATCTAGTTATTGCAGTTAGAGACAAGTCATCAGAAGTCAAGCAGGAACTGTCCCTTGGGCTAATTGTTTTTAGCCGCAGATATCTGTCTCTGGGCAGACACTCTTTGATCAGCTCTCATCCCGTGGTTCCATGTAGACCTTGCTTTCTCCTTCAAAGCAGGTGAGAACCACGGGGTTGAGACCGCAGCAGTCACCTTGGAAAATAGCAGCTACTGACCTTTTGAGATGCCCTCCTGAGGTGGAGCAGCTTTTGATATGCAAACTAACATGTTCACATATTCTTTCAGGGCAGAGCCCTGCAAAACTCCTGAGACCACTTCTGTCTCTACTATAGTAATACTAATTTATGGAGTGACAATCACCACCTATGTAGTATTCTGGCCGAGCATGTATAATCTGAATCTAATGATGACGAAATATCAGACAAAGCCCAAACGAGGAATACTCTGTTTACAAAAAGGGGAGCAGCATTCTTCAAAAGGATTAATGTCATAAAAGACAAGGCTGTTGGAATGTTCTAGGTCATAAAAGGCTAAGAGACACGACAAAGAATGCAGTGTCTTATCCTCACATGGATCCTGTACTGAGACGGAAAATGTTATAAAGGACATCACTGGGTCAACTGACGAAAGTAATAGATGAATGATAGACTAAAGTACTATATCAATGTTAAATTTCCTAATACCGTTAACGGTGCTATGATTATGAAAGAGAATATCCCTAATTCTTAGGAAATGCATACTGAATGGAACAAGAAAAACAAAAAAGGCACAGAGCAAAGGCTGGAGACAGCATGCAAGGGTTTTTGGGAATGAAAGCACACGAAAGAAATGGACAGGGCTGGAATGAAATCCTCCACGAGCCACTAGAAGCTAAATATGGGGAATGTCAAGAAGACTCACACCTAGCCCATGTCTCCTGGGGGCTCACAACACAGAGGTGATGAGAATTCAGTCCTGTATGTGCTATGCCAGGAGACAAATGGCAGCCCCCTAGAGAGGTGGGACCCATGAGGTTTTCTGTGGTGACCTGGGAGCCCAGTCTTGGACTAGAAGGGAGAGGTGAGTGGTGGATGGGGGTGGAGGTATTCAGAGTGGAAACAACAACGAATGTGAGACTCATCTGAGGATCTCTCCCACCTGCAAACGGTGCAGGGGGAGGGGAGCAGGGACGGGGCAGAGTGAAAGCTGTGGATTTAGGAGATCAGCACAGAAGACCCACAGGCAGGGGCTCCTTAATACTCTGCATTCAGCAGCCCACAATGGCAAGATTAGGACGGGAAGCAGGAGTCATCAGGAAAACAAAAATGTGTACTAGGGACTAGTTCATGACTCCATGCAATCACCTCTTCCATCTTAACACTAGATTCTAGCCCTACTGGTCTCACAACACAAAGTGAAAAGGCAAATCTAGCAAAAACGCATGGTACTTCTCATGAAGTCAAAGAAAAGGGACACTGGAGAACTGCCTGAATCACCGCAAAGCCACTGACAAGATGGATCTGGCAGTTAGGACAGTCCCAGCTGAAGGAAGCTTAGGCTGGTGACCCAGGCAAGTGGTTTAAAAGAGAACCCTTTGAAAACCAAAGGGGCAATTAAGATAGGCCCTTGGGGAAAAGAATGCTGTCTTGGAACATTTTGGTGGAAATTATCCCTTTTACTGTTATGCTCCAAGAATCAAATGCAAGACACATCATATACCAATTGTGAGAAAAGTTACGTGCTGGCATGGATGGACACAGGCTGGGCAGACAGATGAACACATAGTTTATTCTTTGGTTCATCCCAAGCCAGCAAATGGTGGCAAATTATAATCCAAATTCTGTTAATGATAAGATAATAAATATAAACATATTTTCACACTTTAAAGAAAAAATTAGGGTAAAGCCCCCGAAACTTACTATAACATTTTGATCTCCACTGCAAGTGTCTTCACCTTGGGTAGCCTCTCCTAGCACTCCTTAACCTCACATAATGAGGTCCTCCTGAGGCCCAAGCTACTGGTCTGGATGAGATACCCCCACCCCCGGTGTCTCTGAAATTATTCTTTTTAGAGTGAACAATAACCTCCTGGTTGTCCAACCCCAAGGACACTTCTTAGCTCTCTTCTCTCTAGGCCAGTTTCCTTATCTGGAAAATACTTCATACTGTGATCACGAAGTGAACAGTCACTGGAACTCTTGGCCATCTCTCCCACGGCTGACTGTGCTCTCCTGGAAATCCTCCCCTCTCTGGGCTTCTGCTGCTTCTCTCCCCCACGTGTCCTCTCTTGGGTAAATGGGCACTGGTTTTGAAGGCAGATTTCAGTTTCATTACTTATCAACTGAGGCACCTTCAGCAAATTACTTAACCTTGCTGACTGTATCATCTTCCCTTTATTAAATGAGATGCTATATATAAAATGCCGGCTACATAAGCAGGCACTCAGTGATTGTCAATTCCTTCCATTCCTCCCCTCCCTAAACACTGCAGATCTTCTGCTTATCTCCCTTGATGCCTGACATACTTTCACAGAGGAGCTCACCTACTCTCGTGGTTTTTACATGATTCGACCATAATCTACATCAATAGATTGAATTCTCCTCCATGCTTCAAACAGGAAAAGACCGCTGTGGGAGGCTGTTCATTTAATCTAGAGCAGTGCTGACCAACAGAATTTTCTGCAATGATGGAAATGTTCTATATCTGCATTTTCCAATACAGAAGCCATTAGCCATGTGTAGTTACTGAGCACTTGAAACGTGGCTAGTATGACTAAGGAATTGAACTTTCCCCAGGTAAACCACCTGCATTCCCTTCCCTGCCTTTGCGCATATTCCTCTCACCATGATGTCTAACAGGTATCTAAAAACTGAAATCGCCGCCAAACCTTCACCCCTACTCCCTCGTAGTTCCTATCTCAGAGGCATCAGCTCCTACAGCAAGTCCCCAAGCCAGGATCAATTTCACTGCCTCCAAATAATCACTAAGTTATGCTAACTTGTATAGCTGCTTCACAGTTTGCAGTTTATCTAGGTGTGACAATGCCTGATGGAAACTAACTGTGGCACAGTACAAACTGAATCGTTTTATACAGCTTTTGCCAAATCCAAAAACACAAAGCTGGTTTTGTGCTTGGGTACCACCAAACAGTAAAAGTAGGCATTCTGGGACCTTATGAACTGCAAACATTTAAACAGGCATTTGTCAGTGAAGAAACGTATTGAACACCCATGACTTTTCATGGCCCTTAGTGACTGTAGGTGTGGTCACTCCCCTGGAAAACTCTTCTGGTTTTTTCTCTTGAAGAGAACAGGAAGGGAGCCAACACTTACTAAATGCCTATTGGGTGTACATCATGCTGGGCATGTGGTAGAAACTGAGAAATGAAAGCTTACTGTCTTTTGGAACCAGTACCCAGTGGGCCATCACTGGCTGACCTCACCCACCATCCCAGCCATGGAAAACAATTTATTCCCTTCCTTTAAACTCCAAAGGTTTATAAGTTTGTCTTCCCCACTAGTCTTTGTGCTACTCAAAAGATGGGGGCCGTGAGGCATGCACGTTTGTATTCTCAGAGCCTTTAGCATGGTGTGTAGCACATAATAGGTACACAATAAAACTTGGCAGGTTAAGTCAGTCAAACCTATACCATACCTGACTTCTTTGTATGCTGCTCCTCAACAAATTTTTTCTGTTCCTTCTGAAAATCTCCTATAATTGTCTGTTAAAAAGATACATAAAGAGTCAAAATACTTGGAAAGTTTATTAGGTAAGAATTACATTCAAGATTTTTTAAGTCTATTTGAGACATTTGATTCATTTTCTTCAAATAAAAAGGCTAAAAAAGTGATACTTCCTCATTTCCCCAATAAGAGGGATATTCAATGCTTTTGAATTTTAAGTATACAACCTCCTTTATGATATATCATCTCTTCAAATGCAAAAATAAAATAAGTTAAAAACTGAATTTTTATATCATTCCATAAAACAATAAAAGACAGGTCGAGTCTCATTCTAATAAACAGTACACATAACAAAAATGTATAAATAACAATATCTGTAAGATTTAACTGATGACCTCCTTAGTTCAAATAATTACCAATATAAACAAAGTGCCCTACGCCCACTGCATTTTAGCACTGCAAAAAATGAAGAAACAAACTGAGTCCTTAGAGTCAATAGGAACAAAATGGTTGTTCTGAATGGACTAGAACTTCAAAAACTTTAACAAATGATGTAAAAGCATAAATATATCCTGAATAGTTTAAAATTAAACTCACGTGAAAAGTTTAATACAACCCAAAAGTATCAATGTATTTTAGAATATATTAAAATAAAAACCAGTTATTTAAATCAAGTACTGCATTTTATATCATAGCCACTTATTATACAAAGAGAGAGAAAAAACCAAGACTCTCAACAATTAATGTTTTTTATTAGAATAATTAATATGTATCCACCTGGGTTAAAAAATATTCATAAGAAGACATGATTATATTAGCTGCTAACAAATTTCATAACTTTCTACTTCTAAAAGGTATTTCAATGTACCTTATCGAAGATATCATCGATTTTTCCTTCTTCTACGGACTTCTTTATTGTTTGTGCTGTCTCAGCAACTGATTCAGTTATTCTTTTTGTGGCAGCAGTTGCGAAGTTAAATAGATAGTCTGTAACGAATAAAAAGAGTCTATAGTTATTGCATTTGTGGTTTTTCCCTTAAAGAGATCGAGGAAGGATCTAAAATGTTAGGGCACGTTCCTTGTTAATAAGGACTTGAAACAAGGAATGGGAAGCACTGATAGTGCTTTTTTTGGGGACTGGCCCTCCACACTGGGCCTATAATTCATCGCTCTCGAAGATCATTGGCATAGTCCCCCCAAGAGCTGCCTCAAACTTTTCTGGTCCTCAAGTCCCTAGTTCCAACTTATCTCAGTAAACAGTCTCCCCTCCTACTTTACCAATAAGCACAAGGCTCCTTTATACTTTCCTTCCTTTCTAGACCCTAAGTACCCCATCTTTATTTTCTCCTTCCCTCCTGTGCAAACAAAAAATGTCCCTCCTTTCCTAGTTTAACCTGTCCCATGATAAATCTGGGAGAATTTTTAATAATAAATAGAAATCTGGCAAGCCCTAATAAAAACATAAATCCTTAAGAAATGATGAGCAAAAATGTAGAACAAGATTAAAACCAGACCACACAAACTTTCACCTTTACAAAGCCAAACCACAGAGTCAGCTTTCCTGAAGACCCGAAAAGACATATGTGTTAAGGCTCTATGGCACTATCATATAAAGGCCCATGTGTAGACAAATATCATTTCAAAGTCTACACTCTACAGAATCTGGGCTGCAGGAAGAGACGCAAGGCAGGTCCTACGGCTGGACCTGCTGGGGGATGCTCGTGAACAACTGACGTCCTCATCTGGAAGGAAACATTCCACATGTTCAGGCAGTCTTGCCTCTGTGACTTGCACCTGTCGAGGGGGTAGGCAGGTGGAAACCACGACACTCCGGCAGGGAGAAGGCCTGGTAAGAATGGCAAAGGGAGCTCTGCACAAGAGTTCACTCTGCGGTGGTATCACTTCCAGGGAAGCGGGCAGCTTGCACGGGCGTCGGGGAACAACCCGCAGTATTATCTCCCGATCTGAATAACCCTCTCCCCAACTTCCCACATCCTTTGCCATTAAACAGTCTACTTTCTCCCATTGTGTCTAGTGGTATTCATTTGTCGGTCACATCAAGACCCATCAGGACTAGACCACAGGATGCTACTTATCTCTGGTTTTGTCCTCACCATTCTCCCTCCTAGTCTACATTCACGTGACCACACGGAACTTCTTTAGTACCTCCAAGGAAGCCTCATCTATGTTATTTCTGGGTTTGAAACACTTTTACCTGCCCTTCCTTTATCTGGTTAACTCTACACACCTTGTAGGTCTCCATTTAAATATCACTTCTCCTTGGGAAATGTTCCCTGGCCCCTTGATTAGGGTGAGTGCTTCTTAGATGTGTTCCTGATCTTGTTTTGCCCAATCGACAACCTCCACGACACTCTATCGATTACTTGGTGAATGTCTTCTCAGCTAGACTGCAGGCCCATCCTAAGCCCCATCAGGGCAGGGATCAAGGCTGTCTAACTCACCACTGTATTGCCAGTGGGTGACCAATAAGCACTTGTTGAATGGATGAATGGGGAGGACACAATAAATGCTGAGCTTTAGGGAGGTCACTCATCTCTCTTTGGTTATGACTCGTTTACACTAGTGTGATGAAATGGGCAGACGGCCACACTACTTTGTAAAACTACGTTTTGCAGACAAAGAAATCTAAAGTTCTAAAAATGGGTTCTTTTAGAAAGAAATTCCTTTTAAGATTTCCTCTGCAATACATTTTGAATTCAAACTGTCATTTTTATATTAAGGGAGAACTGTCATTTAAAAACTGGTATTTTAGGCCGGGCGCGGTGGCTCACGCCTGTAATCCTAGCACTCTGGGAGGCCGAGGCGGGCGGATTGTTTGAGCTCAGGAGTTCCAGACCAGCCTGAGCAAGAGCGAGACCCCGTCTCTACCAAAAATAGAAACAAATTAATTGGACAGCTAAAAATACATAGAA
>CAUYSK010009141.1:0-17338 GCA_963575035.1 Avahi laniger
TCCCAAGTAGCTGGGACTACAGGCATGCGCCACCATGCCTGGCTAATTTTTTCTGTATAGTTTTAGTCGTCCGATTAATTTCTTTCTGTTTTTAGTAGAGACGGAGTCTCGCTCTTGCTCAGGCTGGTCTGGAACTCCTGAGCTCAAACAATCCGCCCGCCTCGGCCTCCCAGAGTGCTAGGATTATAGGCGTGAGCCACCGCGCCTGGCCAAAAATTTATGCTTTTTAATGTCTCCTAAAATGATGTAAGTTGGTAGGTAGTATTTATTTTAAGATCACCAAATGCAGGAATAATAGTGGTACCTTGGAATAGGTCCGCTGTCCCCTTTCTCCATTTCCCAAATACAAAGAGTTCTCAAAAACGTTAAGTTTTTTAGTAACTTGTTTGGTGGCAAACCTGTTTTAAAATGTCTTGAAGCTACTTATGGTTTTTGTGTGTCTCATTATGTCTTGCTGCAGAAATATTGCTGTGCTTGATTATGGGGTGTTATTTGCAGGATATATGCAAAGTATTCCCTTACTAAAAGTCTAAAAAAATTATGAGTTCCAATCATGACTGGCCCTAGGGTTTTAAATAAAGGATCGGCAGTTTGAAGCTTTGTACTCTTCCTTTTTTGGCTTAGTAAAGGGTATAGTGTTAAGGCTCAATTGATAAGAGTTTTCTTTATGACTAGTCATTCCTCAGGAGGCTAATAATTGATAATTATTAATGAAAAGATTATTTTGAAAAAAATTGTTTTTGGATACCCATGAATCTTCATATGCAAGCTTCCTTTTTTAGCACTTTAGTTATTCATGTGGAGAAACTTCAGATAGATGGCATAAGAAAAAGAATTTTTATTTTCTTCTGCTTATGTTCTTTTGGGATTGGAGTTGTGGACCATAATATTTTGAAATAGTGCATGTTTCTTTTAAGATGTGATAGCTGTTCATGGAAACTTAGTACAGAACCTTCCCTAAAGTTAAATGGGGCCTAGCACCAACATTTTTCTTACTACCTTGGGCTTTTATTTATTTATTTATTTATTTTTGGCATAATTATGTCAGCCAGATCATTTCGAGTTGGGTACTTTTATTTCCAGTTTGTGGTAATAATCTCTAAGTGAACTTGATTCAGACTTAGTGATAATATAGTAAGAATTTTTTTCATTTATTTAACAAAGTTGCCTTACTTGTAGGTTGTTCCATTTAAGTGTCCTAAATAAAGGGAAGTTGGCTCTAGGTGGAGAGGGAAAATGCTTGTGGAATCCTTTCTTAGGTGAGAACTTGGTGTTACTACCATCACAGTTTGTTTTGTTTCCAGTGTTAATGTAAACACACAGAGTAAATGCTTCCATGCTAATGTCTGGATCTATGGTATTACAGAGGAATGCAGGCAGTAGTTCAGATGGAACCGAAGATTCCGATTTTTCTACAGATCTTGAGCACACAGACAGTTCAGAGAGCGATGGCACATCCCGACGATCTGCTCGAGTCACCCGCTCCTCAGCCAGGCTAAGCCAGAGTTCTCAAGGTAAAAGTCTTCACTCTTCCTGACAGTTTGTCACAGCTGCCTGGCTAGAGATCATGTTCTGCTGGTTAATGTGGAAATTGGTGCCTTGACTCAACGTAATACACCTGATGACTGGTAAAATGCAGAGCAATGCACAAGTATCACGTGTTTAACAGTGCTTAGACCGAAAGGAACTATGGCTGCTCTAATGGATGTGAGACACGTGTATGTTTTGAGTCATTTGATTTTTCTTTTTTTTTTTTTTTCCTCAGCTCACAGTGTTCCCATCAATAAAATGGGAAAATCTCTTCACTTTTTGTTAGAATGGTTTAGGCTTAGGGACTTGAAATACAGACAGGAGCTGACTTAGGATTGTTCAGCTTAACGACTTTACCATGGTGCTGAAGCAGTATGCGTTCGGTAGAAACCATACTTTGAATTTTGATCTTTTCCTGGGCTGGTGATATACCACACAATATTCTCGTGTGTTGCTGGCCAGCGGCAACGAGTCACAGTTCAGCAAGCCACATGATCATGAGGATAAACAACCAATATTCTACAATGTACTGCGTTTAATAAATTACATGGTGAAGTCAACATTTTATTACAAAATAGGCTTTGTGTTAGATAATTTTGCCCAGCTGTACTCTAATGCAAGTGTTGTGAATGTGTTTAAGGTAGGCTGGGCTATGCTATGATGTTCAGTTGGTTAGGTGTATTAAATGCATTTTCAACATATTTTCAATTTACGATGGATTTATCAAGACATAACCCCATGTAAGTCAAGGAGCATCTGTAGTCTCTCGAACTTGTTATCGGAGGAGGCCCAGTACTTCTAAAGCCATGTTTAAGTCTGGAATATAATCCAATACACGTGTGATAGATATAAATACTTGTATCCAAATATCAGTGTGTAAATACCCAGAATTTTGCTTTGCTAGTAAAAAATAGAGATTTTTGGGTTTGGAAGGTAGTTTGAAGGTTCTCTAGTGCAGTTAGCCATCTGGGCTTAGCTTAGGAGGAGGGTACCCTTGATCCCTCCTGGCTCTGCTCTGGGATTCCCTGGGGAGGAAAGAAGATTGCATTTAATACACAAAGCTGATAATAGGTGATAATAGATTAAGGGGAAAAATTTTATGTTTTGGCACTTAAATAGTGTTGATTTGGTTACTGCTATATGAACATGTTGCAAAATGAGAGAAAAATATCAGTTTTCAAACAAGAGAGAATATTCTCCTGAACAGCTGTTCCTAACTTTATTTTTGAATTTAAGATTTCAGCCAAAGTATAACTATTGTTTATTGATTTCTCAGCTTTGATGTTTTTACCACAATGGGATTATTGATAAATGGTTACTGTAATTCAGGTACTATGCTATGTCCTAGGAACCATGATAGAAAAATCATAGTTCCTGCCCTAAGGATCTTACAGTTTAATGTGAGATACAGGCATGTAAATTGGTAATGGAAATACAGTGTGGCAAGGGCCGTGGGAGATGTTTGCATGGAGTACTGTGGAAGCCCAGAGGTGGGACAGCCAACTTAGGGCAACTCTTCTAGAATGAAGTCTTAAAGAATCTATTAGGAATTTACAAGTTGAAAGATGGGAATGTGTTATTTTAGACAGAGGGAACAGTATATGTCATGGAAGGGGCATAATGTGCTTAGAAAGCCTAACTGGCCATGCTCGGGACACCTGAAAGTTGTAAATATTCAAAATAGCTAGGAGATGCATCAGTTCTGGGGCTCTTTCTATTTATTATACTTTATAACCACAGAGTTGCACAACCGCTGGGCGCACCGTTCAGTGTCATCTGTGTAAGGTAGCCTTCTGTAGAGCGAAATGTAGACTGCATAGATTGCGCCTCTGGAGGTGTACAAACTATTAACCTTGCTGTGTGCTAACCTTTCTCACCTAAAAGTTTAAGAATTTCAGTTTTCTTCTTTGGAGAACCTGTAAGATTCATATGTTATCTTAGGATTTTTCGTTGTTTCCAGTATGCTTTAGAGAGGATTTTGAATGTTCTCACCACAAACAAATGACAAGTGTTTGAGGTGATGGATACTGGAATTACCCTGATTTCATAATTACATAATATATACATGTATCAGAACATCACACTGTACCCTGTAAATATGTACAATTATGTGTCAGTTAAAACAAAACCGAATTGTGTATATTTATCCAAAAATATGCTTTAATTTAAGCTTTGAATTCTTTTATTTCCTTTAAGTATCATCAGATTGGAGATAGAAAAGGGCTGCTGAGTGCCTCAGAGTAGGTTTTGCCGTCTGAAGAACTTAAAAAGCTGTATTCCTGCCTTGCCTTTATGAGTCTATTATGATTTTGCTTTAGAGTATAGAGAGGGTAATTGGAAAGAAAAAGTGGCCCCTTAAGAAAAGAAATAGTTGTATAATGTTATACAGGGTGTCCCAAAAGTCACCATACATAGGGAAAATGGAAAATTGTAGCTAAATGTACCTTTATTTACAAAATATTCATTATGAAATTTTTCCTTTGTATGGAGACTTTTGGGACATCCTGTACATTTAGTAATAGAATATCTGTTTTATGGTAGATTAGAGTAAGGGAAGAAAGAGAGGATATAGGTAGTATTTATAAAGCACTATGTGTTAGAGGTCATGGTAAGTGCTTTACATGCATACCTATTACTCACTGCAAACTTATGAGGAATATGCTACTAGTGTTTTTCCTTTTTTATAGGTCAGAAAACAGACTTGGAGAAAATAACTTGCCCAAGATGCCACAACTATTTGGTATGGTGGAGTGGAATTGAATCAAGTTTAGTCTTGACTCGAGAACCTAAGCTATTAGTACTATACTATATTGCATCTCTACACCTGAGCTAGGCTCTTTTGCTTATATTCTATTCAATAAAATAGATATTTTAAGGATTTGTTGGATTTTGTGAAAGAAGAGGAGAAGCTACATTCAAATAAATTATGTGGATGAGACATAAAACATTTCCTTCTTTCTTCTTTATTATTTTTTAAAATTGGGATCAGATTCCAGCCCAGTTCGAAATTTGCAATCTTTTGGCACTGAGGAGCCTGCTTATTCTACCAGAAGAGTGACCCGTAGTCAGCAGCAACCTACCCCAGTGACACCGAAAAAATACCCTCTTCGGCAGACTCGTTCATCTGGCTCAGAAACTGAACAAGTGGTTGATTTTTCAGATAGAGGTGAGTGAGTATGGTATGTCTTGGACCCATTCCAGAGGATCTGGTTAATTTCTTTTTAAGGAAGACTTGGGGCCACTGCAGATAGACACCTAATACTTCAGCTAGATGTATGCTGTTTGCCTAGTTCCTTTCTTATGTCTTGCTAAGGACAGTTTGATGCTGCAATATTCTTGAGGTCCCGCATAGTTGGCATATTATAGATTGGATCTGTAATAGGAAAAAGAGACTGGGGCCTTCTCAGCCACAGATAGCTTGAACTAGGTTTTCTCCTGGCAATGCTTGTCAGTCCATTTATTTCTGGATTTCTGAATTTCTGAGTGGGAGTGACCTTCAGTGATGGGGCATATTAAGCTTTTGAGATTGTGATTTATCAGCCCAAATCAGGGGCCTTAGAGCAGAGGTTACAGACTGCTGCTTCTAGACTGTCCCCATGGTCGGTTGGTTTGCTTGCACAGTGTTTAAAATTTTTTCAATTTGTTGCCAATATTTGAAAATACAGAGATTTCATATAAAAACCAGGATTAATAGTTTGTTTTAAACAATGGAAAGATCTGGGAACATTGGATGGCCATTCACCCATAGTAATAATTGGCTGGAGCTGAATAGTAGTTGTCCCCTTTAGATGGACAATGAGCTGTCTATTTGGCCTTGCCCAGCTCCTGTAGGCATCTGGTTTGCAACCCCTGATTTAGAGTCTGGAATTTCAAGATTGGATTGTTAGACTACCAGCAAGCTAACTCAAGAGTCTAAGTCCAATTACTTTCTCACACCAGGCCTGTTCAGTGTCATCCAGAAATATAACCATTTTCATTTATCTTCTGTGTATCTCCTGGAAGGGAAATGGAATGGTAATGATGTTAGAATTTATTTCCATCCAGTTTTGATTACCTATGATGAGGAGCTCAGGAGAAAGTGTTATATATTAGGTAAACCCCAAATTTAATTTTAATCAGAATTTAAAGTTCCACAAAAGGAATGGTTTTAGTGTCTTCATTTTTTATTTTCCATTTAGCTTGATAGTAGATGAGTAGCTAAAAGTTATTGGTTAAATCATGGAGGATCTAGGAAGCCCGTAAACTCTTTTGAGTAGTAAACTTTTGAATAAATGAACCACATTCATAAGTTCTACCAATTGCTTTTGCTTTAGAAACTAAAAATGCAGCTGATCATGATGAGTCACCACCTCGAACTCCAACTGGAAATGCACCTTCTTCTGAGTCTGACATAGACATCTCCAGTCCCAACGTGTCTCATGATGAGAGCATTGCCAAGGACATGTCCCTCAAGGACTCAGGCAGCGATCTCTCTCATCGCCCCAAGCGCCGTCGCTTCCATGAAAGCTACAATTTCAATATGAAGTGTCCTACACCAGGCTGTAACTCTCTAGGTCAGTGTGCCCAGCTTCATGACTCCCTTTGTTCTGTGGTTCTTTCTCCCTCTGGAATTAGGATCATCCAGAAATGTTTTGTGTTCTGTTGTGATCTGGCCTCTTAGGTTCTCCATGTGCTCAGTAACAATGAGTTGCCCACTTGATGAAAAGTGTTTCTCTTTTTGGTTTGTTGTCCATAATAATATTAATAGATCTGGTTGCAAGGAGATTAATTATGATCAACCATTCAGTTTATTGAGAGCTTTTCCCAGTGAAAAATTCCCTCCTTTTTGCAGCGAAAACAAAAAAGATGACCGTTATCTCTAAATGTCATTGTGTGGCACATAGTTCATGCTCATTGAGGACCAGTAGAGGGTAGGTAAGCTAGTGCAGAATAGTGGTTGCATGGCCATTGCTGTTAAGGAAATGAGAAAACAGATTTCTTAACCAAGAGGCTGTGAAACTAATGGAGTACGCGTGAGACCCTGGCCTTCTGTAACTTCAGTAGTTTTAGTCTTGTGGCTTCGTGTACCTAGTATAAACAAGATAAAATATTTCTTCTGAGATAAATATCTCATTGTTTTCTTATGACTTTTACCCCTTACAGAATTACTTTAGGGATTCTTGTAATGATTTGAACCTTATTTGTGCTCCTTTGGTGAGCTGAGATACAAATGTTTGGCTTAAGCTTCTGTCTGCAGTCAGAAGGCGCTGATTGGAAGATAAGGGACCTTTCACTGCTGGGCCTACTTCTCAAATTCAGCCTTTGCTTGTGGCCATCAAGTTCAGAAAAAGATAGAACAGAGTAAGTTGCTGCTTTGCAGGCCAATAGCACATTTTCTGTAGTATTTTGTTAAGTTGGATCCTTTCTTAGTTTTAGCAGCAGTTTCTCAGATAATTTCAATCCATCAAAGTATATAAATAGCGCAAACTCCTGAACCCCCTGCTAGTCATCACTCAGAGAAGATAATTATTTCAGGCCTGCATCAATTTCCTTGGGAAAAATAATGAAAAACTAAGAGTAGACAACATATTACACTAGTATAAGAGATAATGGCTAATATGCTTTAAGAGGTTGAGGGGATCTACTTGCCACCCAGCAAGGACAGGTACTTTCCTCAGCTTCTGCTAGTCACAGACCATGCATTGCTAAATTGTTAACTTTTATATGCTGTATTTAATAATTCAGCAAATATTTATTGAATATTTGCCATTTGTTGGACACTGGTTTTTGTTCGTTTTTTTTTTTTTTGAAACAGTCTTATTCTGTCACCCTGGGTAGAGTGCAGTGGCATCATTGTAGCTCACTGCAAGCTGGTCTCAAGCGATCCTCCTGCCTCAGCCCCTCCCAAGTAGCTGGGACTACAGCTGTGTGCCATCACACCCGACTAATTTTTTTCTATTTTTGGTAGAGGTGGGATCTTGCTCTGGCTTGGGCTGGTCTCAAGCTCTTGACCTCAAGCAGTCCTCCCACCTCAGCCTCCGAGAGTGCCAGGATTACCAGCATGAACCACTGTGCTTGTCCTGGACACTGTTTTAAGTTCTGGGCATGTAGCTATGAACATGTCAAAGTTCCTGCCCTCATGGAGCTTATAGTCTAGCTGAGGAAGGCAAACGCAGGTAGATACATAATACATCAACTGGAGATAAGTGCTATGAAGGAAAATAAAGCAAGGAGTGCTGAAGGGTAGGAGATTACGTGTGTGTATACATGTACATATGTATGTAGTTATATACACGTATATGTGGTTGTATATGTAACATATCTATGTAGTTGGCTAGGGAAAGCTACTCTAATGTGGTGACATTTGAGCAGAGACTTGCCATTCCAGTGTTTGAGAGTAAGCATTGTGGGTAGAGGGCACAGCAAGTGCAAAGGCTGTGAGGCAGGAGAATACTTAACCAGTTTGAGGAACACTTAGGAGCCGATATGCCTGGGGCAGAGTGACCAGAATAGAGAGGAGGAAATAAGGTCAGAATGGGGGCCTGATTGTATTATGCCCAGGATTTAGCCCCTTAATGGAGTAGACCATGAGGTAAATATAAATATGTAGCATCAGAGGAAAGTTTACTTTGACTTTCGTTTTGATGTATTGGAAACTTGTAAAGTCTGAATCTGAGTTTCCAAAATATTTTCGATCCTGTTTCACTCCTTAGGCAAAAAAAAAGTCATTACTTTTTAAAAATAATTTTTCCATAAAAGTATTGTGTGTGTGTGAAAAATTCAAAACCCTCGAAGAGCTCGAAGTGCTTAAGTAAACATTCTCTTTTATTCATACACCCTGAACCATGCCCCAGATATAAAACTACTGTTGATAGTTTTTTATGAATGCTTCTAGTAAGTTTCTGTACATATATAAGCATATATATATGTACAGATATTTCTTTATTATGCATAAAACAGAAAATATTTGTTGTATATCTTGGATATTTTATATTTTCAGCACTTAGAGGTTCATCTTTTTAAAGGATACAGAGAATTTCATTATATTGATAGTTCATAAATGACTTAAATTGACTCATATTGATTGACATTTAGATGGTTTCTCATTTTTAGCTATTTTGGGCAATACTGTGATGAATAGCCTTGTATGTACGTATTTTGGTGTTTTCTAGAAAATGTAGGATAAATTCATAGCAGTGGAATTGCTAGTTTAATAGATCAGCTGTTACCTTTTAAACTTTTGATATAGATGCAATAGAATGGTTTTAATTTACATATTATAAAATAAGACATGACTTGAATAATTTACTCAGAAGCGATGGGATACAGAGTAACTAAAAAGCAAGTCTTGCTGTAGTGGTGACACTACATTTTATACCTAGTGCTTGATCACTGAGGTAGTTTTTTATGTCCAGGTTAATTATATGGATCTCCAAAATTGCATTTTTAATAATACAGTCCAAGCACCCTAGCCCCGGTGACAGAGTGAGACCCTGTCTCAAAAAAAAAAAAATATATATATATATGTGTGTGTGTGTGTGTGTGTATTCCAAGAGAAATGGCAGCCTGAATGTCATAAAATAACCACCTCCCCAATACTTGGACTGTTTTCCCTTTAAAGTTTACTCTATAGATCATGTTGTATAAGTTTTAAAATCCCAGTGTCATCTTTCCCTAAAATTAAATGTGTTTTTTTTTTTAATGAAAAAAAGGTGAATATTTTTATAGACTTACAATTCAACTTAGTTAACTTATCTTTTTATCTCATTAGCATTGTCTCACCAGCCCATTCAGTCTTAGGTGTTTTATAAATCTTGTGGTTGAAGAGATATATAAAAAGGAAATAATATTCAATTCCATCTGTCTTTTCAAAAAACCACATGAGAAAAATGGATGAATGAAAGATACCTCTTTAGATAAAACAAGCTTTCTGTGTTGTTATTCTTAATGTTTTACCCTCTTGTGGCCTTGTGTTAACTGCCTGTTGAAAAGTTTGATTTTAGAAGAAGCCCAAATCTTTAAACAAAACTAGTCCTCTCTCCCCAAAAGTAAATATTTAATCTGGTTCAAAATTATCAAAATATGTTCACTTGTGTGATGGAAAGGGCCATTTCCTCTTGCATTTTTGATAAGTTTCTTTTGACTATTGAAAGGAGTTAAATTCAGATTAGATAGCATTACATAGTAGAAAGAAAAGTACACTTACTTATATGTATGACTTGATTAATTAATTTAGCATAGGAGAGTTAAATTTCACCAAAGCACTTGAGCCCAGAAGTTCAAGGTTACAGTGAGCTATGATCATGCCACTGCACTCTAGCCTGGGTGACAGAGTGAGACCCTGTCTCTAAAATAAATGAGTGAATGAATAAATAAATATAAATATACATTCCACCAAAAGAAAGTGTTACTGCTTATAATTGTGTGTATTATAAATTTACAACTTTGTACGTTTTGGGATTTGAGAAATATATCATCAGAATCAAGGAAACTGTAGTTTATATTGACCATATATAAGTATGTTCAAAGATTACCAGATCCATCCTGTGGAAGAAAAGAATTTATGGTGGGTACGAGTTATAGCCCTAATAACACTTACCTTCGGTGGATTCAATCTGATCAGACATATATTTGATAAATATATGGCAAAAAATAGGTTTGTTATAGAGAAAAATACTACTTTCTAAGCTTGTCTTCTTTCTCAAGATTAAGTTTTTCCTCCTTTAACAGGACACCTTACAGGAAAACATGAGAGACATTTCTCCATCTCAGGATGCCCACTCTATCATAACCTCTCAGCTGACGAATGCAAGGTAATTGTGTTCTCATTTATTCAACATGTACTAAATGAGTGCTTACTGTTTGCCAGGCACTTTGCTAAACACTGGGGATACAGTGGTGAACAACATGGGCAAGATCCTTGTTCTTACATTCTAGTGGGAGAAACATAAAAAACAATTGGTTGGGGTTTTTTTTTTTTAGAAACTAGTTGAATAGACATATAAAAGAATTATAATATGTAATGAGTGCTTTGAAGGAAATTAACAAGGAGATTATATCTGCAAAATATTTGGACTATCAACCACTAATGCATTGATAATTTCTATTAAAAATTGACTTCAGGCTGGGTGCAGTGGCTCACACCTGTGATCCTAGCACTCTGGGAGGCTGAGGGAAGATGATCGCTTGGGGTCAGGAGTTCAGTACCAGCCTGAGTAAGATCAAGACCTCGTTTCTACTAAAAATAGAAAAAAATTAGCTGGGTGTGGTGGTGTGTGCCTATAGTCCCAGGTACTTGGGAAGCTGAGGCAGGAGGATTGCTTGAGCCCAGGAGTTTGAGGTTGTAGTAAGCTATGATGACGCCACTGCACTCTAGCCCAGGCGAGAGCGGGAGACTTTGTCTTAGAAAAAAAAAAAAATGACTTCAGAGACTGCTAGGGACCTCTTCCTCTAAGGAATAGTTTGCATAAATATGTTATCTTAATATTTATGCATTAGGTTCTCTTATAAATCTGTGAAGTCATTTTGCTTTTTAAAATTTTTTCATAATTCTTTCCCTCTTTCTCTGTCATTTCTGCATGATACTTTTCCTTTTTGTTATTCTCAGTCACACTTACTCTTGGCTAATTGTTCTTTTAAATTCTTGAAAAATATAGCTCCTAAATAACCTTTGGGATTTGGGGATAACGTATTTACAAGTGGAGGCTCAGATCTTATTTTGTTATGTTTCTGTAGAGGTTGTGCTATGAAAGATGGAACCAAAGAACTAATTATGGGAAAGCAAGAGTTGAAAATATTAATTAAATGGATTGCTTGGGTAGTAATAATTGGACAGGTTATCCAAGCTGGTTAGACCAAGGTATTATTTTTGTTTTGTTGTTGTTAATTTGTTAATGAGGCCAGGGTCACTGTCTGAGCCAGTTTTATTCTGAGAAAAATTAGATTCCCTCACTAACATTAATTCTCCTTGATTCAGGAATTTGTTCTCTTATTTACAAGTAGACCACAGGGCTGAAAGTTTGTGTTTATTCTTTTGGCAGAGTAGTATACTTTAAATGCTTATGTGGATTTTGAGGTCGATGACTCTACTCTTTTATTTTTTTTCATTCCAAATCTTTATAAGCAAGGCAGTTTCTTGTGCTCTGTGTAAGTGTTAAGTCTTCCCATCAGTCTGAGGACAGATCAAAACAAAAACAGCTCTGCCCACATCTGCATCAGAAACTGACAAGGCCTTAGGTACTTCTTTCTCTGAAAATAACTGTGATCTCTGCTTTTTGAGAGTTGTCCTCTATCACTTGTCTTAAAATATAAGACAATTTGATACTATGGATGGTTTCACATTAAAATCTTCTTGCTGGGCATGGTGGTGCACACCTGTGTTCCAGGTACTCAAGAGACTGAGGTGGGAGGATCACTTGAGCCCAGGAGTTTGAGGTCAGGCTGGACAACATAGCAAGACCCTGTCTCTTAAAAAAATATTCCTAAGATAAAGTTTTAAAATTATTAGCTTGTAGCAATGTGAACATGTTGTTACCTTAACCAGTTTATTTTAGGAAAAGAAAAATTTTAGTTTGGGTAAGAAAATTCTAAAAAAAAAAACATTTCCATCCTGAATTTGCCTTCTTTTGTTCTGTCTTCTCTGTAAGAGGAATTAGGCTCAATGTAATCCATTTTTACTACTGAAACATGTGCTTGGAAGAGCAGGAGAATTTCTGAAAGATAATATATTTTTTATTACATTTATAATCCCAAATAGATTAATTCCTCACATTTATTAAAAGCTCTAGTGTTTTTAAAGAACCTACATACACGTGATTGCTCTTGATTCCCAGGGCACCTCTGTGATCAGTGATATTACCATTTTTATTCAATCATAAGTTTCTCTGGCCACATGTGCCAAACACTCTTACAGATATTTGAGGATTCAGTGAATAAGATAAAATACATTCAAGGAGCTTAAATTCTTATGAAAGGAGGTAACATAAACCTGTAAATTAATAAGTAAAGAAGAATTTCATACAGAAATAAATAGTGTGAGGAACGAAAAGACTAAAGACAGAGTGACTGTTTTGGGGGTGGAAGGTGTAGGACTGCTTTTCCCAGGGTGATCAAGGAAGACCTTTCTGAGGATTTTGCATTGGCTCTGTGACATGGATGAGAATAAACTCTTGGGTCTGAAAGATTAAGAGTAGGCTGTGTGGCTGCAGCACGATGGGAAATGAGAAAGCAGGATCCAGATCATGAAGGGCCTTGCAGGCCTTGGCACAAAGAGTGTATTTTCTTCTGATGGTCATTGGAGGCATTTGGAGGGCTTTAGCATAGACATGATATGATTTCATAAACACTTCTTTGTGAAATGATGGCTTGCTAACATGTGGCAAATGGAGTGTGGGGGCAAGAGTTGACAGAGGGTGGGGTGATTGGAAGACTGAAAGAGGTTCAGGCAGTAGATGGTGGCCTGGGCTAGCTTTGTATCAGTGGAGAAGCTAAGAATGGTTTGGATTCAGGATATATTTTAGAGGGGAGCAACCCGTTAGACTTGCTGATGGGTTTGATGTAAAGTGTGAGAAAAGGGAAGGAAGAAGGATGACATTCAGATTTTTGACCTGATCAACTATTTAGGCAGTGTTGCCATTTATTAATATCGGGAAGATTTGAGGTGGAGCAGATTTGTGAGAGAATGCCAGTTGTGTTTTGACCATTCTGAGTTTTAATGGTGAAGTCGAATAGGTAGTTGGCTATCAGTTCTCAATTCCCAGATGACGAAACAGAAACTGTTGAGAGCTGATGTGATCGTGTAACTATAGAGTTAAGTTTCCCTATAGACTTGAACCCAGGTTTTCTGATGTTTTCTTTGTGCTTCTTAACTCTGTTCTTGCACTTCCTCACACTGTTTCTTATTCATTGTACAGTGGAAACAGTCCAGGCTCAGAGTCATCAGACTGAATTAAAATCTTAGCTTTACCACTGTTTAGCCGTGTTCTCACTTTGATTGTCAGTTAATGGCTGAGAAGGCAGAAAGTGAAGCTTGCTTTATCTTTCTTATAGCGCTTGTGATAATAAGTATGAAGACCCTTTGAAAGTAAAAGTACAACATAAATTCAAGGGATGATCATTGTGTTCTTGTGCTTTAAGTAAACATAGTCTTAGAAGCAGGTGAGTTTATTGACGATGTTGATGGTTACAGGTGAGAGCACAGAGCCGGGATAAGCAGATAGAAGAAAGGATGCTGTCCCACAGGCAAGATGACAACAACAGGCATGCAACCAGGCACCAGGTACGGGCCTTGTTAAAGCTCTGGCCATTCACAGTTTGAGATCCACGACTTGGATCTTCTTTGCCTTACTATTGTCTTTTACAGAATCCAAGCCTCTTATTTCTATAGTATGTCTAAATAACTGGTCTCATAAACTCAGAATCCTGTTTGTTTTTCAGATAGTAAATTTTCATAAGATGAACACTTCTACCTCATAAAGGAAACATGCTATCTACAGTAATAATAATAGTAGTGGTAGTAAAAGATAATTCTAATTATTTGAAAGATTACTCTTGCTGTTTCAGCTCCTTATTTTGCATCCTTTTTTTTAACCTATTGTACTTGGCCTTCAAACTTCTTCACTCTGTTGCCATGTTTCTAAGGTCGCCAGTAACTTTTCCTCAGCATTTGACACTTGTTGACTATATCATTTTTCTTCTGCTTCTTTCTTCCCCTGATTTCCAGGAAGCATCTTGGCTCAGTCCTAACTCTTCTCCCACTTCTCTGAACATTCATGCCACATTGATTGCACTTAATTCCTTGTTCTCCCTAAATGCCTTTGGTCTTTACTTTTTCTGTTTTCCTGCCTGGAACTCTATACTTGTACCAAGAAGAGATTGTATTTATCCTTTAAGGCCTTGTGCAGCTGTTGTAGGAATTCTTCCCAAATCCTCTCCCACCATTAATGAATTTCTTCCTCATGTATTCCCATTGTAATGCTCTCAAATGTTAGCCTTCGCCACAAATTATGCATAGTTTATCATCTCAGTGTCTGTTATTGCAGTTAGATTATAGGTAGCGGCTAGCTGAGTAAGCTTGGTGATGAGGAAGAGGTTTGGCTTTGGAGCCAAACAGATCTGGATTTGAGTACTTGATTGTTACTTCAGCTGTGTTGTCCTGGGCAGGCTGGCTAACTTTCCTAAACTTTATTTCTTTGTTAATAAAGGGGGTGAATTATGCCTACCTGGCAGGGGAGTCAGCTAAATTATGTATATAAAGTACCTATGCCCAGTGCTTGGCAGGTAAAAAGCACTCCATAAGTGGTAAGCTGTACTTTTCTTCATTGTCTATCTTAGGTTCTATTCTTACTCAGTTTTTCTGTTATATTTAAGTATTTATTTTGATATCGCTGTTGATTAGATCAGTAAGCATTAATTGGAAAGCAGTAAGCAATCAATAAGTGTTTATTGAGTTAAAATGATCTTTATTTTAGTCTGTTGCTTTGCTGGAGACTTCTATCCTTAATTTATGTTAAAAATAAGTTTGCATTCCCAAACCTATATTTAACTGGCAGTAAGTGTAGTAGTTTGGGTGATGAAGGAACCTAATTTGGAATTTAAAAATGGCCTTTTATTCAGAGTTGATTGTAACACTTCTGGCATTTTTTTCTTTTTAAAAATTTAAAAAATTTTTGGTACTTTACTTTTTCTTTTCTTTCTTTCTTTCTTTCTTTTTTTTTTTCTGTGGACCTTCTCTGTGGTCAGGTACTTTCATTTTGAAGTTTAACTTTTTAATGAGGTTTCTAGCTAGTTTCTCAGTTTTCTCCTTTTCCTTTTAGGCACCAACGGAGAGGCAGTTGCGATATAAGGAAAAGGTGGCCGAACTCAGGAAGAAAAGAAATTCTGGTCTGAGCAAAGAACAGAAAGACAAATATATGGTGAGGAAAAATTAAATAATTAGCATGAACTTCTGCTATCACATTTGATTCTTTTTGCTTTCTAAGCTTCTGCCTTTCAGAGTCACCATTTGGTATTCTCTACACATGAATACCAAGTGATTCTTCTGGCACTTAGAACGAACTTAATCCCCCAGCACTGGGCTGTTGAGAGTGGAAACAGGAGGCCTCGGAAAAATGAAATGCAACTAGAATTTAGATTTTTAAAAATTTGATCCTCTAGTTATTTGTAAACATCACTATAATTTTAAAGGGTTAATTTACCTACTAGAAGAAATATCATGACATTGGAAATGTCTTATAAGGAAAAATATTTAAGTTTAGTAGTTGCTTACTTCTTTTAATGGAAAAACAAATTTCCTCCGTGATAGAAGGTATTAATTGGGTGATATACTCTGTAGTAGATCTTTTAATAGTATTTTAACATTTTTTTCTAACTTTAAAAGTAATGTACACTTCTGTAAAGAATATAGAACAATTAAGAAAAACATACAGACGAAAACATTAATCCTACTAAAAAATAGCCACAGCTAGGATTTTGGGTTATATCCTAGCTTTTCAAACAATACCTTATTTACATAGTTACACTCTTACTATATAAAGCACTTTGGATTCTGTCTTTTCACTTAAACATCTTGAACTAATTTCCTCATTTCATTAAAAATTAGTCAATTTTTTGCATAAAATGGAGTTTTTTAGGTAAAGATTTGATTATAAGTGTGTTGATACATGTTTACTATTGAAAATAGCAAAAATATAGAGAAGAAAAATTCCAGTAAAAAAATCACTCTCTAGGGTACAAACCACGGTTTAATATTTTGATGTTTGTTCTTTCAGTTGTTTCTTTTTTTTTTTTTTTTTTTTGAGACAGAGTCTCACTCTGTTGCCCTGGCTAGAGTGAGTGCCATGGCTTCAGCCTAGCTCATGGCAACCTCAAACTCCTGGGCTCAGGTGATCCTCCTGCCTCAGCCTCCCGAGTAGCTGGGACTTCAGGCATGCACCACCATGCCTGTCTAATTTTTTCTATATATATATTTTTAGTTTTCCAGATAATTTCTTTCTATTTTTTTTTTTTTGAGACAGAGTCTCGATTTCTTGCCCGGGCTAGAGTGAGTGCCGTGGCGTCAGCCTAGCTCACAGCAACCTCAAACTCCTGGACTCAAGCAATCTTTCTGCCTCAGCCTCCCCAGTAACTGGGACTACAGGCATGAGCCACTGCGCCCGGCCTCTTTCAGTCGTTTTGTGATGTATATTTTTATTTTTTCGTAGAATTGTAATGCTTTCTTATTTAGTCATTAGAATAGATTATTAAATATATGGTTTGTGAATACTTAGACAGTCAAAGCGTGACTTCACTAAACCAAAAATATGGCAAGCTAAGTACAGTCAGCTCCTCGTATCCATGGGTTTTGTTCCTGAGGATTCGACAAATTACAGATTGGAAAATACTTGAAAAAAAAAATGGATGGTTGGGGGCCAGGCACGGTGGCTCACGCCTGTAATCCTAGCACTCTGGGAGGCCAAGGTGGGTGGATCGCTCAAGGTCAGGAGTTTGAGACCAGCCTGAGCAAGAGCGAGACCCCGTCTCTACTAAAAAATAGAAAGAAATGATCTGGACAACTAAAAACATATATAGAGAGAAAACATTAGCCGGGCATGGTGGCACATGCCTGTATTCCCAGCTACTTGTGAGGCTGAGGCAGGAGGATCGCTTGAGCCCAGGAGTTTGAGGTTGCTGTGAGCTAGGATGACGCCAGGGCACTGACTCTAGCCTGGGCAACAGAGTGAGACTCTGTCTCAAAAAAAAAAAAAAAAAAGTTCACTTGAACAATTTATACCACCGAACCCTAATTATCAACGTAGTTGGCCAACTGATTGCACTCCCATTACATGCCCCC
>CAUYSK010009142.1:0-47746 GCA_963575035.1 Avahi laniger
AAGATGTGGAAACAACCCAAGTGTCCATCAATACATGAGTGGATTAATAAAATGTGGTATATGTATACCATGGAGTACTATTCAGCTTTAAGAAACAATGGTGATATAGCACCTCTTGTATACTCCTGGATAGAGCTGGAACTTATTCTACCAAGTGAAGTATCCCAAGAATGGAAAGACAAGCACCACATGTACTCACCATCAAATTAGTATTAACCAATCAACACATCAGTGCACATATAAGAATAACATCTATTGGATGTCGGGCCGGGGGGGAGGGGGGAGGGTGAGGAAGGGACGAGTATATGCATACACAAAGAGTCCAATCCACACCACCCGAAGGATGAACATACTTGAAACTCGGACTTGGGGGGAAGGGAGACCAGAGCAACATACATAACCTAAATATCTGTACCCCCAAAATATGCTGAAATTCAAAAAATGGGGAAAAAAATCAATAAATCTCGTAATTCATATTTTAAAATTAAATAAAAAACAAATGGTCATTTCAATAGATATCTAAAAAGCATTTGAAAAAATTCAACATCCTTTCATGGCAAAATCTAGAACAAATTATGTATAGAAGAAATGTATCTCAACACAACAGAGGCCATATAACAAAAACCTACAGCTAACATTGTACTCAAGAGTGAAAAGTTGAAGGCTTTTCCTCTAAGATCAGTAACAAGACAAGGATACTCACTCTCACCGCTTCTATTCAACATAGTACTGGAAGTTCTAGTTAGAGCAAGTAGGCTAAAAAACAAATAAAAGCATCCATATGAAAAAGGAATAAGTGAAATTTTCTGTTTGCAAATGACATTATCTTACATATAGAAAACCTTAAAGATTACACAAAATGATGTTAGAACCAATAAACAAATTCAGTAATGTTGCACGATACAAAATCAAGACACAAATCAATAGCATTGATTTTTAACTAACAATGAACTATTCAAAAAGAAATCAAGAAAAGAATATTACTTTCTATAGCTACGAAAAATAAAATATTTAGGAATAAATTTAGCCAAGGAGGTGAAAGATCTATACTCTGATATTATATTGATTAAAACCATTATAAAAGACAAAACTAAAAGATCTCATGTTCATGGATTGGAAAAATCAATAATGCCAAATGTCCACACAACCTAAAGCAATCTACAGATTCAATGCAATTCCCATCAAAATTCCAATGACAATTTTTGCAGAAATATTAAAAAATCCTAAAATTTGTATGGAACTCAAAAAAAGTCAAACACTCAAAGTAATCTTAATCAAATAGAACAAAGCCGGAGGCATTACACTACCTAATTTCAAAATATACTACAAAGATATAGCAATTAAAACAGCATGGTACTAGCAGAAAAAGACACATATACCAATGAAACAGAACAAAAAGCCCAGAAATAAATCCATGCATTCATGGTTAACTGATTTTTTTTATTTATTTTTTATTTTTATTTTTTTAAAGCCAGTCAAATTTAGCAGTGGGGGGTTGAATACCAACTTTAGTGACACTAACGTTAATAAGTTCTGATAATCCACTACCATCGAACCAGCCTGGTTAACTGATTTTTGACAAAGATGCCAGGAACACACAGTAGATAAAGGATAGTCTCTTTGATAAATGATGTGGGAAAAACTGGATATCAACATGCAGAAGAATAAAATTAGACTTTTATCTCACACCATATACAAAATCAAATCAAAATTTAAATGTAAGACTTTAACCTGTAAAACTACTAGAAGTTGGGGAAAAGCTCTATGACATTGGTCTGGGCAATGATGTTTTTGGATATCACCCCAAAAGCACAAACAACAAAAGCAAAAATAGACAACTGTGATTACATCAAGCTAAAAAACTTCTATACAACAAGGAAATGATCAACAGAGTGAAGATACCAATCTATAGAATGGGAGAAAATATCTGCAAACTGTACATCTAATAAGAGGTGAATATCCAAAATATATAAAGAAGGAAATCCTATAATTCAGTAGCAAGAAACAACTCGATTAAAAAATGAGGAAAAAACCAGAAAACTCACTTCTCCAAAGAAGAGGCCAATAGGTATCTGAAAAAATGTTCAACTTCACTAATCATCAAGGAAATGCAAATCAATGTCATGGTGAGATATCACTTCATATGTGTGAGGATGGCTATTACCAAGAAGTAAATCAGCATAGCCATTACGTAAAACAGTATGGAGTTTACTTAAAAAATTAAAAATAGAACTACTGCATGATCTGATAATCCTACTACTAGGTATGTATACAAAGGAAATAAAATAAGTATATTTAAAAGATATCTGTATTCCCATGTTCACTGCAGCATTGTTCACAATAGCCAAGATAAAGAATCAACTAAGTGTCCATCAACAGAAGAATAGATAAAGAAAATGTGATGTATATATACATATATACACACTGGCATACTATTCTGCCTTTAAAAAGTAGGAAATCCTGTTATTTGCAACAACAGGGATGAACCTGGAGGACATTATATTAACATTATGTGAAATCACCTAGGCACAGGAAAACAAATACTGCCTGATCTCACTTACAGATGGAATCTAAAAAAGTCAAACTCATAAAAGCTAAAAGTTTAATTGTGGTTACCATTGTGTATCATGTTGAATATAGTTAATATCAACATAGGTACACTTGAAAATTGCTACAAGAGTAGCTTTTAAGCATTCTCACCACAAGAAAAAGATGAGTATGTGAGGTAATGTTTATGTTAATTAGCTTGATTTAGCCATTCCACAATGTATACATATATCAAAATATCATGTTGCATACCATAAATATATACATTTTAATTTTTCAATTGAAATAGATTAAATTCAATTAAAAATGAAACTACAACATATCTACCAAAATCATAAAAATCTACAACACTGAAAACACCAAATGCTGGTAAAGATGTATGGCAAGAGGAGTTTTTCACTCATTGTGGGTAGGAATTCAAAATTCTACAGCCACCTTGGAAGACAGTTTGGCAGTTTCTTACAATGTCAAACATAGGCTTACCATATGATCCAGAAATTGTACTCCTTGGTATTTATCCAAATGGATTAAAAACTTATGTTCACACAAGAATCTATAGACAAATGTTTCTAACAGCTTTGTTCATAACTACCAAAAACTAGGAAGGAACTAAAATATCCATCAATAGGTGAATGGATAAACAAATGTGGTACATCCATACTGTGGAACATTATTTGGCAATAAAAAGAAATGAACTGTCAAGTCACAAAAAGACATGAATGAGCCTTAAATGCACATTGGTAAATGAAAGAACCCAATCTGAAAAGGCTATATGCTATATACTTACAACTATATGACATTCTGGAAAAAGCAAAACTATGGAAAGAGTAAAAAGATCAGCAGTTGCCAGGGGCTCTATGGGAGAGAGGGAGAGTGGGATGAATTGGTGAATCACAGGACATTTTTATGGTAGTGAAGGGGTCCCAGAGTAGTGAATCTATTTTTATCCTGTAATTACAGAAACATGTCATTACACACTTGTCAAAACCCACAGATTATACAACACAAGAGAACCCTAGTGTAATCTATGGATTTTAGTTAATAATAACATATTGGTTCATCAGTTTTAACAAATATACGACACTACTGCAAGATGTTAATAATAGGGGAAACTGTGTGGGGGCAGGCAGAAGGGGGAATATGGATAGTCATTGTATCAAAAAAAAAAACAATTAAAAGGTAAGAAAAACAGAGTAGGCGTTCAAGATGAGAAGCATGGCATGAGCAAGGACACGTTTATTCTAGGTACCAGAGAGTTAATGTAGAACAAAATAATAATGAAAGAGCATATTAGAGGGGAAGTTTGGGGCCAGATTGTGGAAGACCTTTAATACCGGAAAAGGGGAATTTGAGTTTTATTTAGTAGGTGTTAAGGACTTATAAACAATAATTTATCATTATAACTTTCTTCTGTGAGGATCTCTTTCCTTTGAAGTCTCATACTCTTTAATTTAGACTATTTTCTACAAACAATATCAAATAGATTGGTAATAGGCAAAAATATAACTTTAAATTTTTTCAATATGTAAAATAAGGTTACTAGGAAACTATCTGATATTTTCCCAAGCCTAAAAATAAAGCTCATCTCAGATCATCTGTGAGCTCAAAATTTCCCAGTGAAATGGCTGTGAACAATTTCTATTTATAAAAGTAACAAATATCATCGTGCATTTTTGCTGCTGTTTGTAAAAATCTTATTTAACTCTTCCATAAGCTGTGGAATGGTAAAAGTTAATGTAATGAAGGTTCTCATTTTACAATATACTCTACTTGGTCCTCAAAATAATACATGATGGTCCTCACTCCATTTTAGCCTCACTTTAAGATATTTCCCCAAACAAATCATGACATTTTGGGTCAAGCAGCAGTTTTTAAACAGTGTTGCCTTAAAGCCCAGGCTTATTTTCTCATTCTTTAATATTCTCTGTTCCCAGCCCATGCTTCTACTTGGCATCCTAGGTTGCATGCCCATTACTAAACCAATTACTATGGCCAAGGGAATGGAGCATTCTGATAGGACATTTGGATCAAATATCTACTCTTTGTGCAGAGTGGAAAGTGAGGTTAGCTCTACCAAAACCTCATGAAAAATATCATGAGGATAGGAGATGAAGCTGGTTGGGCAACCAAAATCACAGGCTCATATGTAAAATAAAGAATTAAATGTAGTTATGATGGATAAGATTAATTTAATTTAGATATTTAGAGCATAATGCCTACTAAGGAAGGAAAGATTATGTGGTCAATCATAAGAACAGTGCAAGTGGTCAACATAAAGAATTGCACTGCAGTATTCCCTCTTTATCAAGGAGGGATATGTTCCAAGATCACCAGTGGATGCTTGAAACTGTGGATAGCACAAAACCCTATATATATTTTGTTAAGTGGGGTCATCTGTAATCCAGGGACTGCCTGTATATGTGAACCGATAGAATAGAGTTTGTGGGAGAAGAAGAATAAGTAAAAGTTGGTCATGGAACAAGAAAGGGAACTAACATATACCACTGTGTCTCCCATACCAACCATCCTATAGTAGAGGGAGCTCATTGAAATGTACTAAGAATAGATTTTTCAGAGTCACAAGCAAATATCTTCCTTCTAGAGAGTTCTGTTCTCTTCTTTCTTCTTTCAATATACCCTCTAAATGATCCTATCTTTGCCCATACTTTCAGGTATCAAATATAGGCCAATGAATCTCAAATCTCAAATCTTCCCAACTTGACCCAGAGTACACTGAAAATATCTGAAGATATTTCTGACAGTCACAATTGGTGAAGGGTGTTACTGGCATCTAGTGAGTAGAGGCCAAGTATGCTGCTAAACATTTTACAATGCACAAGACAGTTCCACACAACAAAGAATTAATTACCCAGCCAAAAAAATCAATAATGCTGATTTTGGGGAATCCTGAAGTACACCAACCTGGAAGTCCCACAAACATGGCAAATGCAACATGCCCCAAGTTTACCTCCTCTTTTCTCAGAAAACCTGTTATTTCCCCAGGAATTGTTTACTTAATTTCATTTTTGGAATATTCACTGTTGCTGTCATTTTCATATCCATAATAATTCTTAAACTCTTCCCTCTATTGCTAATATCTCTTCCTTGGCCAAACTTTCTCTTCTGGACCTATTGTCTACTAGTGGGAATGGAAGTACAAGAACTTTATAATCTGGCCCCTAACTATCTTTGTAGCATCATCTCCTGTGACCCTAACCTTACTCTGTGCTTCAGGCAAGTCAAACTACATACAACTCTCCCAAAGTGTCATTATATTTCTTGAATCCTTATTTTTGCATAACCTCCTTTCTTCCAGAAATGTCCATTTCCTTCTCACTCTCCTCCTCCCACTTTACCAACTCATTCTTTAAAAACTAACGTCAAATGTTACCTCTTCTGGAAAAATGGTACTTACCTAAGTCTGGGTAGATTTAAATGCTTTCTCCTCTGGTTCCCCATGACACCTCTACTGTATCACTTAATACTCTGCTATTGCTTATTTATGTATCTGTCTTCTCCATTATATTATGAGCTCATTAATGGTAGGGATCTTATATATGGTCAATATATGCTATATTATAATAAATACATATTATAATAAATATATATGTATGTATTATACACAAGGCATAGAACAAAGTTGTTACTTATTAAATAGGTTGAACTGATTTGAGGATGTTCTCACTCATCTTTTCCATTTTTTTTATTGTGGTAAAAAACACATAATGAGACCTATCATCTTAAATTTTTAAGTGTACAGTACAGTATTATTAACTATAAGCACAACGTTGTGCAGCAGATCTCTAGAACATTTCATCTTGCATGACTGAAGCCTTATTCCCATTGAACAACAACACCCCATTTCCCTCCCCTGCCAGGCCCTGGCAACCCATTGTACTGTTTATTTTGATGAGTTTGACTACTCTAGATACCTTATATAACTAGAATCATGCATTTGTCCTATGAGTGGCTGTATTACTTAGCATAATGTCCTCAAGTTTCAACCATGTTATAGCATATGACAAGATTGAATATTTTATGAATAATATTCCATTATATGCATATATCATGTTTTTTTTATCCATTTATCTACTGATGGACATTAGTGTTGTGTCTACCTTTTGGCTATTGTGAACAATGCTGTAATGAAAATGGGAGTGCAAATATATCTTCGAGATTCTAATTGCTATTTTTGGATAAACACCCAGAAGTGGAACAGTTGCATCATGTGGTATTTCTATTTTTAATTTTTTGAGGAACCTTCATACAGTTTTCCATAGCAGCTTCACCATTTTACATTTCCATCAACAATGAACAAGGGTTCCCTTTTCTCCACATCCTCACTAACACTTGTTACTTTCTGTTTTTTTTTTATAATGGCCATCCTAATAGGTTTGATGTAATATATCACTACAGTTTTGATTTGCATCCTCCTGATGATTAGCGATGTTGAGCATATTTTTATATACCTTTTGGCCATCTGTATGTCTTCTTTGGAGAAATGTGTTTTCAAGTCCTTTGCCAATTTTTAATCGGATTATTTACTTTCTTTCTATTGACCTGTAGAAGTTTCTTATACATTCTGGATATTAGCTCTGTATCAGATACATAGGTTTGCACATATTTCTCCCACTCTAAGTTGCCTTTCACCTGTTGATTGCTTCTTTTGCTGTGCAGAATCTTTTCAGTTTGATGTAATCCCATTTGTCTCTTTTTGCTTTTGTTGCCTGTGCTTTTGGTATCATACCCAAAAAATCATTGCCCAGATCAAAGTTCCCTCTCTGTTTTCTTCTAAGAGTTTTACAGTTTCAGGTTTTCTGTTCAAGTTTTTAATGTGCTTTGGATTGATTTTTGTGTGTGATATAAGTGTCTAATTTCATTCTTTTGCATATGGATATCCAGTTTTCTCAACATCATTTGTTCAAGAGACTATCCTTTTCCCATTGTGTGATCTTGGCATCTTTGTCGAAAATCAAATGATCACAAATTCATGTATTTATTTCTGTGCTCTCTATTCTGTTTCAATGGTCTATGTACCTTTTTATGCCAGTACCATGCTGTTTTTATTATTATAGTTTTGAAGTAGATTTTGAAATCAGATAATGTGATGCCTCTGGCTTTGTTCTTTTTGCACAAGATTGCTTTGGCTATTCAGAGTCTTTTGTGATTCTACATGAATTTTAGGATTTTTTTCTACTTCTGTGAAAGCTGTCACAAGAATGTAGATCTTAATAGATGCAGAAAAGAAGCATTTGACAAAATTAAACATCCTTTCATGATAAAAACTCACTCAACAAATTAGGTATAGAAGAAATGTATCTCAACACAATAGATGATAGATATCAAAAGCCCACAGCTAACATTATATTCAATGGTGAAAAGTTGAACATTTTTCCTCTAAGATCAGCAACAAGATTGGGGAGATGTTGGCTAAATGTCACAAAATTTTAATTAGGGAAGAAAAATATTAGTAAGTTCAAGAGATCTATTGTACAGCATGGTGACTATAGTTAATAACAATGTATTATATACTTGAAAATTGATAAGAGAGATTTTAAGTGTTCTCACTATAAAAATGATGAATATGTGAGAAAATGAATATGCTAATTAACTTGATGTAGCCATTCCATAATGTATACATATATCAAAACATCATGTTGTACACCATAAATATATACAATTTGTATTTTTAATTTAAAAAAGAAAAGGGAACAAAGAAATAACAATACCTTTCTATTGCTGAGATAAAATTCACGACATAAAATTAACCATTTTAATATATACAGTTCAGTGGCAGTTAGTACATTCTCAATGTTATCTAAACATCATTTCTATCTAGTGACAAACATTTTCATCACTCCAAAAAGAAAGTGTGAACAAACCAAGCAGACAATTCCAATTTCTTTCTCCCCCACTGCTTGTCAACCACGAATCTACTTTCTCTTTTTATGTATTTCCCTACTATGGATATTACATATTAATGGAACAATACAATATGTGACTTTTTTTTTTTTTGAGACAGAGTCTCACTCTGTTGCCCTGGCTAGAGTGAGTGCCGTGGCGTTACCCTAGCTCACAGCAACCTCAAACTCCTGGGCTCAAGCGATCCTACTGCCTCAGCCTCCCGAGTAGTTGGGACTACCGACATGCGCCACCATGCCCGGCTAATTTTTTATATATATTTTTAGTTGTCCAGATCACTTCTTTCTATTTTTAGTAGAGACGGCATCTTGCTTTTGCTCAGGCTGGTCTTGAACTCCTGAGCTCAAAACAATCCGCCCGCCTTGGCCTCCCAGAGTGCTAGGATTACAGGCGTGAGCCACCGCGCCCGGCCCAATATGTGACATTTTGTATCTGGATTCTTTCATTTAGCATGACATTTTCAATAGTCCTTAACATTATAGCATGTATTAATACTTCATCCTTTTTATTGTTGAATAAGATTTCATTGCATGTATATATACCACACTTATCCATTTGTCAATTGATGGATGGTTATTTCCAGCTGATGGGTATTGTAAATGGTGATGCTGTGAATATCTGTGTACAAATTTTTGTTTGAATACCTGTTTTCAATTCTTTTTGAAGATTCCACACCAAGAGTTGAATTGCTGGGTCACATGGTAACTTTGACTTTCTTAGGAACAGCCAAACTGTTTTCCAGAAGAGCTGCACTATTTTACATCTCCATCAGCAAATGTATGAAGGATCCAATTTCTTCACATCCTCACCAATGTATTATTTTATGGTTTTTAAAATTATTATTATAGCCATGTTAGTGGGTGCGTAGTGGCATCTCATTGTGGGTTTCATTTGCATTTCCCTACTGATTAGTAATGTTGAACATCTTTTCAAGTACTTTTTGGCAATTCATATATCTTCTTTCGACAAATATCTATTCAAGGCCTTTATCCATTTTTTAACTGAGTTGTTTGTGTTTTTCTTTCTGAGTAAGAGTTCTTATATTCTGGTGTATTGCATTGATTTTTTTTATCTTTTTTTTATTTCAGCATATTATGGGGGTACAGATGTTTAGGTTACGTATGTTGCTCTTGTCCCCCTCCCCCAGTCCGAGTTTCAAATATGTCCATCCTTCAGGTGGCGTGGATTGAACTCTTTGTGTATGTATATACCTGTCCCCTCCTGGTTTTTGTATGTTGAACCACCCTGGTGTTCCTGAGATAAAGTATATCCCACTGCTTGGTGGACTTTAACAATGAAGCCATATGGTCCTGGTCCTTAATTTGTAGGGAAGTTTTTTTATTGCTGATTCAGTATTTTTGGTTGTTATAGATCTGTTTCTATTTCTTCTTGAGTCAGTTTTGCTAGTTTGTATTTCTATGAATTTGTTCATGTCATCTAAGTTATCAAATCCATTGATACATAGAATCCTATTATAACCCTTTTTATATCTGTAAGCTTTGTAATAATATCTACACTTTCATTTTGGATTTAAATTACATGCATTTTATCTCTTTTTTACCTGTCAGCCAGCTAAAGGCTTGTTAATTTTGCTGATCTTTTCAAAGAACCAAATTTTAGTTTCCTTGATTCTCTTTTGGTTTTCATTTTTCAATTTCATTTATTTCTGTTCTGATCTTTATTATTTACTTCCTTCTCCAAGTTTTGGGTATAGTCTGCATTTCCATTTCTAGTTCTGTAATGTTTAAAGTTAGGCTATTGATTTCAGATTGTTCTTTGAATTTAACACTTATAGCTAAAACTTTCCTGCTGAGCACTACTTTCACTGACAATCCCTAGGTTTTATGTTGTGTTTTCATTTTTATTCATCTGAAAGTATTTTATTATTTCCCTGCATTTTCTTCTTTCATCCATTTGTCACTTAAGAGTGTGCTGTTTAATTTCTACATATTTGTGAATTTTTCAGTTTTCCTTTTGCTATCGATTTTAATTAGAAATTCCTCAATTACTTCCTTATTTATAATTAATTGATTTTTTTTCTAGTTCATCATTTTGAATTCTGGCTTGATTTTTTATGTATTTTAAGTTTTTTTTCAATTTTGGTTACCCTGAAGATTACAGTTAACATCTTAACTTTATAACAATCATTTGAATTAACACAAATTAATTTCAATAGTATAGAAATACTCTACTTCTTTATAGCTCTGATCTCCTTTATATTGACTCTGACACAAATCACATCTTTACATATTGTGTACCCATAAACAGAGATTTATAATTATTGTTTTATGCATTTGTCTTTTTAATCATATAGGGATTGAAAAGGAGTTGCAAACCCAAAATACAACAATATTGGCTTTTATATTTACCTATGCAGCTATGCTTATTGTTGCTCTTCAATTTTTCATATGGCTTCAAGTTACTGTCTAATCCTTTGATTTCAGCCTAAAGAAATCCCTTTACCAGTTTCTTGTAGGGCAGGCCTATGAGCAACAATCTTCTGCATTTTTTGTTTATCTGGGAATGTCTTAATTCCTCCTTCATTTTTGAAGTTTAGTTTTGCCTGATATAAAATTCTTGGCTGATGAGTTTTTTCTTTTAGCTCTTTAAATGTCATCCCACTGCTTTCTGGCCTCCATTGTTTTTGAAGAGAGATGAACTGTCAATCATATTAAGGATTCCTCCTATTTAACAAATCACTTCTCTTTTTACTCTCAAGGTTCTCTGAAAATTTGACTCTGTTGTTTCTTACCGTAGGATCTCTTTGAGTTTACCCTGCTTAGAATTCCTTGAGCATTTCAGATATATAGATTCAAGCCTTTAATTCAATTTTAGACATTCTGGGCCATTTATTCATTTATTTGTTCCTTTCTCCCTAGCCTATCCATCTGAGAGTATAATTCTTGTATATTGGTACACTTGATGTCCTACAGGTAACTTCGGCCTGTTTATTTTATTTCATTCTTTTCTCTTTCTGCTCTGCAGACTGGATTATCTCAATTGACCTAACTTCTTTTTGTTTTTAATTTTTTCTTATTTCAGCATATTACGGGGGTACAAATGTTTAGGCTACTTATATTGCCTTTGCCCGCCCCAAGTCACAGCTTCGAGCATGTCCATCCCCCAGATGGTGCACACCATACCCATTAGGTGTGAGTATATCCATCCTCTCCTCCCCCCCGCTCTGCCCGACACCCAATGAATGATACTACTACATAGGCACTTAAATGTTGATCAGTTAATACCAATTTGATGGTGAGTACATATGGTGCTTGTTTTTCCATTGTTGGGATACTTCACTTAGTAGAATGCGTTCCAGCTCTATCCAGGATAATATAAGAGGTGCTATATCACCGTTGTTTTTTTGTGGCTGAGTAGAACTCCATGGTATACATATACCACATATTATTAATCCACTCAGGTATTGATGGGAACCTGGGTTGTTTCCACAGCTTTGTAATTGTGACTTGTGTTGCTATAAACATTCGGGTGCAGATGTCTTTTTTATAGAATGTCTTTTGTTCTTTTGGGTAGATGCCCAGTAGTGGGATTGCTAGATCAAATGGTAGCTCTATTTGTAGCTCTTTGAGGTATCTCCATATTGCTTTCCACAGAGGTTGTACTAGTTTACTAACTTCTAATTGACTTGATTCTCTTTGAGTCCGGCTCAATTTTTCTGTTGAACTATGTTGCTCCATAAATTAATATAACTATTGGGGACAGAAATGTCTCAGGAGTTTTGCAGAGCTTTGCCCTGAAGGAATATGTGAATGTGTTAGTTTGCATATCGAAAGCTGTTTCACCTCAGGAGGGCATCTCTGAAAGAGCAGTAGCAGCTATATCCCACAATGGCACCACGATTCTCAGACCTGTGGTTCTGACTTGCTTTGAAAAGCAAAGCAGGTCTGCTAAGAGCCACAGGATGAGAGCTGATCAAAGAGTGCCCTCCCGACAGACAGCCACCTGTGGCTAAAAGCAATTAGCTGAAGGGACCGTTCCTGTGTAAACTTCTGACTACCTGTCTCAGTACACTATAACTTGATAAAGAATGGAGCCACTATATCTCTGTTTAACCCTTCTGTTAAGTGATAAATTTACCTTAGAACTTAGAAGTTAGTCTTTGAAAGATTTTGTAACCATTTGTTCACGTAGATAGAATTAGTTAAGGGATCTGAAGAAGCCTTTTGAAAAACTTTTAACCTAAGAGGAACTACCTGCTGTTATGTAAGTCTGTTACCCCTGGCAACCGATCACTGTACCTATAAATGCCCATGTAAAACTTCACTCTTTGCCTTTTTGTGATTGACGGAGAGATCCAAGGCCCCCTGAGTATCCACTTTGCCTATAATCTTTATAAATCTATAAAACTATACCTTTGTCTCTATGTATTCTTTTATTTCCATTATTTCCCATTTTCTATTATTTTCTTATCCTTTGCAATGACCCGATTTTTTGCTGGGAGTGTGGCCATCTCCCTACAGAACTACTTGAATTATTTTTTTTCTTTCAGTTATTTTTCTTCTCGGTTTCATAATTTATATTTGGTTCCTTTTTATAATTTCTACGCCATCATTAATGCTCTCATTTTGTTCATATAACATTTACCTGACTTCCTTTCATTCTTTATCCATGGTTTCCTTTACCTGTTTGAGTATATTTAAAACAGTTGATTTAAAATCTTTGCCTGAATAGAGTTGGAAGCTGGTTGACCAGAGACATTGACTGCCACATTGTCTAAGAAAAAAACAAAAAGTTTTGGATGAAAAAATAAAAACAGAGATAGAGTGAAATTCTGAGGGAAAAGTGCCAGAAGCTACCAGAGATTTCACAGGAAGAAGTTGCAAAACAGAACAAGAAGGAGCAAGATATCATCAGAGATCAATCCCCAAGAGGTTTAGAGCATGGGAAGAGGGGTAGGTGGGGGTTTTGTTTCTTCCTCCGTCACATCTCTAGAAGTCAGTGGGCTTCTAAACTGATGAAGAGCCTTTCTATACTCATGAGCCCAGAGGCTGCTGCTGCCAGCGAACTGGGAGTTTCTTGAGGACAAAGCACCAGGCTGCCAGTCCCCTTGGGGTTGCTTCCCATCGCCTCAGATCTGAGCTGAGATAGCAGGCACCATATTTCTTCTCTGCCCACTGTGCACCTTTGATCTTCCCAGAGAGCTTCAGCCCCTCAGTTTTTGTCTCATTCATTCCCACACAAACATTTCCCAACTCTGGAACAGACTGTGGGAGCCACAGGGTCCAGTAGTTTCTGGGGGATTTGCGTGACCCCAGAGCTTAGACGTTCTAGGTAGGCTGCCTTCCAGAGATAGGGACAGAGACAACCAGAGTACTAGCTGTGCTCCATTCAGAGTCTTTTCCTCCCCTTCCCCTCCCAGTACATTGCTGCCTAGAGGTATGATTGAGCCGAGAATCTCAGAAGTGGCTGTTTCCCCTCTGTTGGTGTGCCTACCACACCAAGGCTTCCACAGAGAGTGGGGCTCACACTTTTCCTCTTAAACACCTGCCGTAGACCAAAGGGTATTCGGTCTGTGAGCTCCTGGCATACTGGACCTCCCTGGTGCTGCTCACCTGCCTGCTTCAGCAGAGCAGGGCAAAACCTGAAGTGGAAGGACATCAAATCCACTAGAGCACTCCAAAGGCAACTCTGGACCAGCATGTTTCTTCCTGGCATGGTTAAGGATTGAATTTGGAGGACCAAGGGACATGTACACAGGGCAGATCACATACCCTGAGAACTGGATCATGTTGCTCAAGGGCACAGAAGGGAGATTGGTGAACTAATTTTAGGAGGCAAGGGAAACCATGTGGGCAGAATTGAGAGAAGAGTGCAGTGTGGGTCCCAGCCATAGCACACTCATGGAGTACAACTCCCCCATAGGAAAGTCATGCTCTCAGCCTGGGGCAAGATCCTGGACCAGGATGCTCCCAGCCCACAGCACCATTGCTGATGATCTCAGCTTGTTTGAGCTCCTGCTTGTGGTCAGATGCCAAAAGGAGACCACAGGGCAGAGGAGAGGGGAGAAGAGCAAGCCCCAGTCCTGACAGGTTGTGAATCTCAGACAGCCCTTCCCCCACAGGCATACTTTCTGGCTTGGTGGGGCCACTTTCAGCCCCTCTCTGGTTGCTTTCCCCAATGGTCTGGGAGTAGACCCTCAACCCCTAACAAAACGATTCCCTTACTGGCCTTTGTGGAGCCTGAAGGCAAGCTCACCTGACCCAGCCCTGCCCAGCCAAACTCCTGCACCGACCTCTGCTGTGGTGGAGCATAAGGACTAATCTGGAAGCTCCAGGGCTCCACCCACTACCTGGAGTATTCAAGTGCCTTTCCTGAGGGGCTAGAGTTGGTTATAGGTTCAAAAAAAAAAAAACACTGCAGCTGGTTCTTTCTGCAAGGGCTACCTACTGATAGGGAGGAAAACTTCTACAGCCCTTTATAAGATTTACTGACACAATCATAAAGGACATGGCTGATTCTTAGCCACAAGCACCACCTAGTGCCTCAGAGATTAAACTGGGCATTCCAGTGTAATTCATGCTGTTAAAAAGAAGACAGGGCTGGGGAAATTGAAAGGATTTCAAAGACCTCCATCTTCCCTCATCAATGACAGGGAATCTGCCCATACATATGGCTCACCACTGTTACAGCCTACAAAAAAGCCTAGCCACTGAGAAAACCACCACACTAAGGATATTTCTAACCAAGGAATTCATTAAAATCCTAGACCCCAGCAAAGTACCTACAAGCAAAGCTGAAAGTTCTTACCCAACAGATGCTGCAGACACACCCATTAGAGTGAGAGCAAAAATAAAGCACCATCTAAATGAAAGAATATCCAAAAACAAGAAGCAATAGCTTCTCAAGATCAGAAGGAATCAATGCAAGAACTCTAGAAGCTTGAAAAATCAGAGCAAAAGAACACGACCAAAGGGCCACATTAGCTCTTAGCTCTCTACCAATGGATCCCAACTAAAATGAAAATATTAAAATGACAGATAAAGAATTCAAAATATGGATTGTAAGGAAGCTCAATGAAATCCAAGAAAAAAATGGAAAACCAACTCAAAGAGACCAGAAAAACTATTCAGAAAATAAATGAAAAACTTTCTAAAGAGATAGACATATTAAGAAAAAGCCAAACAGAATTTCTGGAAATGAAAAATTCATTTAAGGAAATACAAAACACAGTGGAAAGCTTTAAGAATAGACTAGATTAGGCGGAAAAAAAAGAATTTCAGAGCTTGAAGACAACTCTTTCGAATTAACCCAGTCAGTCACAAATAAAAAAAAAAAAAGAATCAAGAGAAATGAACAAAGCCTATGAGAAATATGGAATTTCGTGTAGCGGTCAAATATAAGAATCATAGGTATCCTTGAGGGTGAAGAAGAAAAAGCACAAGAGATAGAAAACCCATTTGAGAGAATAATTGAGGAAAACTTCCCTGGTTTTGCTATACATTTAGACATCCAGATACAAAAGGCTCAAAGAACACCTGGGAGATTCGTTGCAAAGAGGTAATGACGAAAACATATAGTTATCAGACTGGCCAAAGTCAACACAGTGGAGGAACTCCTGCTATCCATGATGTAAAAACATCAAGAAACTTACAAATGAAAACCCATCAAGCTAACTGTAGACTTCTGAGCAGAGACCTTACAAGCAAGAAGGGATTGTGGACCCATGTTCAGTGTTCATAAACAGAACAAATGACAGTCTAGAATTTTGTGTCCTGCGAAATAAAGTTTTATATATGAACAAGAAATAAAGACTTTTCCAGACAAGCAAACACTGAAGGAATTTGTCATGACCAGACATGCCCTACAAGAAATACTCAGAACTGCATGGATCAGCACGTTAGGCACCCACCAGTGTAAAATCACCCAAAAGCTAAAGCTCTCAGCTCATATAAAAAATAGCACATAAAGGAAAAGAAAACAATAAGTTACTACACAATATGACTAACAGAACAGAATCTCACATATCAGTTCTATCACTCAACGTGAACAGCATTGATGCCCCCCTCAAGAGACACAAGCTGGCTGAACGGATGAAAAAATACAAGTCAACTCTGCTGTCTCCAGGAAACACATCTAACCCACTAGGACTCATATAGACTCAAGGTGAAGGGTTGGAAAAAAATATTCCATGCAAACAGAAACCAAAAGAGAGCAGGTATAGCCATTCTCATAGCAGATAAAATTGACTTTAAATCCACAATTGTAAAGAAAGACAAAGATGCTCACTACATAATGGTAAAAGAAGTAATGCAACAAGAAATAACAATTCTAAGTATATATGCACCTAAACACAGGAGCTCCCAGATTCATAAAGCAAATTCTGCTAGATCTAAGCAAAAAGAGAAACAGCAGCATCATAATTGCCGGGGATGTCAACAGCTCATTGACAAAGTTGGACAGATCATCGAAGCAGAAAATAAATAAATAAACACTGAACTTAAATGGTACTCTGGAACAAATGGACCTAACAGACATTTACAGAAAACTCTATCCCCAAACTGTTAAAAATACATTCTTCTCATCAGCACATTCTCCATGATTGATCATATATTAGGCCACAAAACATGTCTCAACAAATTAAACAAAATTGAAATCAAACCATATATCTTCTCAGACCACAGTCAAATAAAACTAGAAATCCAATTCCAAGTGAAACACTCAAATCTATACAAAATCATGGAAATTATATAACCTGCTGCTGAACGATTATTGGGTCAATAATGAAATTAAGATGGAAGTCAAAAAAAAAAATCCTTGAACTGAATGAGAAAGGGGACACTAGCTATCAAAATCCATGGCATTTGGGAAAAAATGGTGGACTAGAAGCAGCCTGCCAGCATTCCTTTGCCAAGGAAAGAAGTGAAAAATGCAGGCAGCTGCCTACATACTGATCACTCTTCTCTGAATCAATATTGTGAAATCACAGAAAAACAATGCAGGACACATGGAAAAATAAAAGGTGACAGAGTGATATATATATAACAAGATCAGAGAACGCATAGGGAAGAATAGGAGAATCGAGCGCTGGGGCAACATGCTCATCCTGTTGGCACTGTGTGAGTTGAGAGACAGCTCCCTCCACCACCACGCCACAGACCTCTACCTGGTCAGACTGGGGACCTATCTGGATTCTCTGCAGAGTCACTGTACCAGACAACAGGCACAGTGGGGATCTAGCAGCAGCTAAAGCCATCCTGAGCTCTTGGGTGCACAGGGCCAGGTCCACACTGGGCTAGGGAAGGAGTGGACAGAAGCTTCCCTGAGCCATACCCAGTGAATGGAAACAAAGCACTTCTCCTCTACAATGAAATGGGATCTGAGCACAGGAATCGACTGGAGTGCAGCAGGCTCTGACCTGAGAGGCTTTGGGTGACTACTTCAGTAGGTCCCGAGTGGGTGGGGAAAACTCTACAGTCCCTGGGGCTCTGGAACTCACCTCTGCCCACCTCACTTGGCATCTGTGTGGTCCCTAAGGCTGTGGAAGAACAACGTATTCACTCATCCTAACACTGCCCTCCAGGCCCTAGCTTCCTCCTGCCTGCTTGGCCCTGACCCCGCACTCCAGTTCAGGTCAGCCCCACTGCCACATTGCCCTGCTTCTGGTTCAGAGACTCTGCTTCAAAACCCTGCTTCGGGCTCCTCCCAAGTTCCAGCTCTAAGGCGCTTACACCAGAGCCTGAGGCTCTGCCTCTGTGCCTCCAGAGCTCCCATCAGGCCAGAGACACAATCTCCAAGACTCTAGTGCTGCACCTAGACCCCAAGACACCACCCCAGAGCTTCCACCACCATCACAGGATGGGAGGAACTGCTACAAAGTCAAATCCCTCACCAGGGATCCTCCAGCCTCAAGCCACCAGTACACTGCGACCTACTTCGAGAAAATGCCCACAGCCCAGGAACACATGGCAACTGCCTAGATAGGCTCACCTAGCTGCTGCTGTCACCTCTGTGGGGAGATCCTCAGTAGAGCAATCTCCAAAACACCAGCCTCAGTGAACAGGGTCTCGTTCAGCTCCCAACTTGAACATCCTACAACTGTATGGTGAATAACCCAACACCCAACACACAACGCTCAACACAAACAGCTTTGCACAGGCTTGAGCAGAAGCAGTCACAAGCAAATAGAACAAATCACAACAGCTGCATTACAGGCATCTAGTACACATGCCCCTCCTCTGCTGTGTCAACATTCCAGAGTAAAGGGGGGAAAGTGTCATCTTGGGACCTCTCCTTACTCTAATAAAGCAGGAAAGTTCCCGGCAAGGAACAGGTGCCCTACAAACCTGTTAGCCCTGAGTTGAGAAAATAGGCTTCTGATGAGAAGAATCAGCAAAAGAACCCTGGCAACATGAAAAATCAAAACAGATCAACAGCCCCAAGGGATCACAATGGAGCTACAGCAGAGAACTCCAACCACAAGGAAATTTTCAAAATGACAGAAAAGGAAATCAGAATGTGGATGGCAAATAAGATGAATGGAATTAAAGAGAAAGCTGAAAACCAACAAAAAAGAAGTCAAAAAATTCAGAAAATTAATGAAAAAGTCACCACAGAACTAGATAACATAAGGAAGGATATAATTGAACCTAAAGAAAAAAAGAGTGATTTAGGACATTTCAAAACACAACAGAAAGTTTCAGCAACAGATTCAACCAAGGAGAAGAAAGAATCTCAGAGATTGAACACAAGACTCTTGAGCTAACCCAATCATTTAAAGAAGCAGAGAACAGAAAAGGCAGAGCAATCACTTATAGAGATGTGGGACTACAAAAAGCAAACTAAAATAAAAATTATAGTTATCCCTGAGGGAGAAGAAGAAAGTGTTAAAAGCTTAGAAAATCTATTCAAGGTACTTATTGAGAAAAACTTCCCTGGTATTGCCAGAGATCCAGACATCCAGATACAAGATAGTCATCGAACACCAGGAAGATTCATAGCAAATAGGACATCTCAAAGACACACAGTAATCAATACGGCCAAAGTCAAAATAAAATAGTAAATTCTACAAGCAGCTAAACATAAGCAACAGCTGACCAACAAGGGAAAACCCATCAGGCTAACAGCAGACTTCTCAGCAGAAAACTTACAAGCCAGAAGGGAATGGGCCCCCAGCTTCAATCTTCTTAAACAGAACAACTGCCAGCCTAGAATTTTGTATCCTTCAAAACTAAGTTTCACAATTGATGGAGAAATTAGGTGTTTTCTAGATAAGCAAACATTGAAGGAATTTGTCATGACCAAACCTGACCTTCAGGAAATACTAAGAACTGCATTACATACAAATCAGTACGATAGATACTCACCAGTGTAAAATCACCCAAAATAGCCAAAGCTCACAACTCCTCTAAAACAAAAGCACAAGAAGAAAAACAAAGCAGAAAGGTACTACCCAATATGATGAACAGAGCAGCATCAAACACATCCATTCTATCTATTAATGTGAATGGCTTGAATGCACCAGTTAAAAGACATAGGCTGCCTGAAAGGAAGAAAAAACAAAACCCAAGTATCTGCTTCCTCCAGGGGACACATTTAAATCACAAGGATGAAAACAGGCTAAAAGTGAAAGGATGGAAAAATATATTTCATGCAAATGAAAACCAAAATAGAGCAAGTATAGCCATTCTCATATCAGACAAAATTGACTTTAAATCAACAATGGTAAAGAAAGAAAAGGATGGTCATTATTTAATGGTAAAGGTAGCAATTAAACAAGAAGACGTAACAATCCTAAATATATATGCCTAACACAAGAGCTCTGAGATACATAAAACAAATTCTACAAGAGCTAAGCAAGGAAATAAATAATAGCATCATAATTGCCAGGGACTTCAACACCACACTATCAGAACCAGACAGATCATCAAAGCAAAAAATAAAGAAACAATGGACTTAAATTGGACCCTATAACAAATGGATCTAACAGATATTTACAGAACATTCTACCTCAAAACTACTGAATATACATTATTCTAATCAGCACCGGGGACATTCTCCAAGATTGATCACATCTTAGGCCACAAAACATGTTTCGGCAAACTTTAAAAAATAGAAATCATACCATGTATCTTCTCAGACCATAATGGATTAAAATTGGAAATCGGTTCCAGGAATAACACTCAATTCTATACAAAGTCATGGAAATTAAACAACCTGCTACTTGAGGATTATTGGGTCAATAATGAAATTAAGATAGAAATAAAAAGATTCCTTGAAGTGAATGACAAAGGGGACACAAGCTTTCAAAATCTATGGGATTCAGCAAAGGCATTCCAAAAAGGAAAAATTATAGCCTTACATGTCCATATCCAAAAGTCAGAAAGATCACAAAGTAACAACATAATATCGCATCTCAACAAACTAGAAAAGGTTCAGCAAACAAAACCCAAAGCCAGCAGAAGAAAACAAATAACAAAGGTCAGAGAAGAACTACATGAAATAGAAAATCAAAAAAAAAAATACAAAAGTTCAGTGAAACAAAAAGTTGGTTCTTTGACAAGATAAATAAGATTTATAGAGTTCTTTAAGATTAACCAAGAATGAAGAGAAAGGACTGAAATAAGCACAGTTAGAAATGAGAAAGGGTATATCAAAACTGATAGAACAGAAATAAAAAATATCATCTGTGAATACTGTGAAAATCTCTATGCACATAAATTAGAAAATTTAGAGAAAATGGAAAAATTCCTGGAAACCCAAAACCTCCCAAGACTCAATTAGGAAGAAATAGAAATCCCAAACAGACCAATAATAAGCAGTGAGATTAAAGCAGTAAGAAATATCTTATAACAATAAAAAAAAAGCCCTGGACAAATGGATTTATAGCCTATTTCTACAAGAACTACAAAGAACTGGTATCCATACTGCAGAAATTATTTCATAACATTGAGAAGGATAAGAATCCTCCCCAACTCAATCTATGAAGCCAGTAACACCTTGATACCAAAGCTAGGTAAGAATACAACAACAACAAAAAAGAAAACTACAGACTGATATCCCTTACGAAAGTAGATGCAAAAGTCTTCAAATACTAGCAAACGAAATTCAACAGTACATCATAAAAATAATCCACCAGGACCAACTGGGCTTCATCCCAGTGATGCAAGAATGGTTCAACATATGTAAATCAATAAATGTGATTCATCACATAAACAAAAGCAAAAAAAAGACCATATGATCATCTCAATAGATGCAGAAAAAGCATTCAACAAAAATACAGCTTCCTTTCATGATAAAAACCCTCAACAAACCATACATGGAAGGAACATATTTTCAAATTATAAAAGCTGTATCTGACAAACCCACAGTCAACATCATACTGAATGGGGAAAAGTCGAAAGTGTTCCCCCTAAGAACTGGAAGAAGACAAGGATGCCCACTGTCACCACTCCTATTCCATAGTGCTGGAAATCCTAGCCAGCACAGTCAGGCAAGAGAAAAATATTAAGAGTAGCCAAATCAAGAACGGTCAAACTATTGGTCTTTGCTGATGATGTGACCTTATATCTAGAAAACCCCAAATATTTTACCAAGAGTCTCCTGAAATTCATAAATAAATTTAGCAAAATCTCAAGATACAAAATCAAGGTACATAAACCAGTGGCACTTCTCCATACTAATAATAGTCAAGCTGAGAATCAAATCAAAGACTCAGTACCATTCACAATAGCTACAAAGAAGAGAAAATACCTAGGGATATACTTAACCAAGGAGGTAAAAGATCTCTACAAGGATAACCACGAAACTCTGAGGAAAGAAAATGCAGAGGATGCAAACAAATGGAAAAACGTATCATGCTCATGGATAGGTAGAATCAACATTGTAAAATGTCCACACTACTCAAAGTGATTTACAGATTTAATGAAATCCTCATCAAAATACCAACATCATATTTCACAGATCTAGAAAAAAATAATTCTGCACTTCATTTGGAACCAGGAAAGAGCCCAAATAGCCAAAGCAATCTTAAGCAAAAATAAAAAAATTGGAGGCATCACAGTACCAGACTTCAAACTATGCCACAAGGCTAGAGTAACCAAAACAGCATGGTATTGGTACAAAAATAGAGACATACACCAATAGAACAGAACAGAGGATCCAGTTATAAAACTATCTACCAACAACCAACTGGTCTTTGACAAAGCAGATAACAACATAGCATGGAGTAAAGAAGTCCTATTCAATAAATGGTGCTGGGAATATTGTATAGCCACATGCAGAAGAATGAAACAAGACTGCTAACTCTCTCCACTCACAAAAATTAAGTCAAGATGGATAAAAGACTTAGATGTGAGGCATGAAACCATTAGAATTCTTGAGGAAAATGTAGGAAAAACTCAACTAGACATTGGCCTAGGCAAAGAATTTATGAAAAAGACCCCAATGGTAATCATGGCAACAACAAAAATTAATAAACAGTATTTGATTAAACTAAAAAGCTTCTGCACAGCTAAGGAAACAATCAATAGAGCAAACAGACAATCTACAGAATGGAAGAAAATCTTCCCAAGTTACACATCCAATAAAGAGCTAGTAAATAGATTGTACAAAGAACTCAAGGGAATCAGTAGGATAAAAACAAACAACCCTATTAAAAAGTGGGCAAAAGACATGAACTAAAGAAGCTTCTTGGAAGAAAAAAGACAAATGGCCAATAAGCATATAAAAAATGCTCAATGTCACTAATCATCAGGGAAATGCAAATTAAAACTACAATGAGATATCACTTCACACTAGTTAAAATGACATTTATTAAGAAGTCCAAAAACAATAGATTCTGGCATAGATGCAGAGAGAAGAGAATACTTATACACTGTTGGTGGGACTGAAAAGTAGTATAATCTTTATGGATAACAGTATAGAGGTTTCTCAAAAACTAAATGTAGACCTACCATTTGATCCAGAAATGTCACTACTGGGTATCTATCCAAAGGGAAAGAAATCATTTTATCAGAAAGACACCTGCACTGAAATGTTTATTGCAGCATAATTCACAATTGCAAAGATCTGGAATCAACAAAAGTGCCCATCAATTCATGAGTGGATTAACAATATGTGGCATATGTATACCATGGAGTACTCCTCAGCCATAAAAAGGATGAATTAATATCTTTTGCAGCAATTTGGAATGAATTGGAGACCATTATCCTCAACAAATTATTTCAGGAATGGATAAACAAACACCACATGTACTCTCTAATAAATTGGAACTAACTGATAGGCACTCACATGTACAAAAGGAAGTAAAAGTCCTTGGAAATCAAGCAGAGAGGAAGAAGGAGGAGGGAAACAGCAAAAGCATACCTAACGAGTACAATGAACATGTGTTCAGGTCATGAGCACACTTATTATAGCCCTGACTCAAGTATGACAAAAATGCTTCATGTAACAAAAACATTTGTACCCCCTTAATATTTTGAAATGAAATAACTAATTAATATCAAAAAGAAACTATAAAAAAAGATGTAGAATCAAGCTAAGTGCTCCTCAATTCATGAGTGGATAAAGAAAATGTGGTGTATGTGTGTGAGTGTGCGTGTGCGTATACCCCCCACAGTACTACTCAGCCATAAAAAGGAAGGAAATTATGTCATTTACAGAAACATGGAGGGAACTGGAGACCTTTATCCTAAGCAAAGTATGTCAGGAATGGAAAACAAAACAACATGTGTTCTCACTAATAAGTGGGAACTAATAGATGGGTACAAATGGGCACAAAGCAATACAAAGGACATGAGAAAACAAGGAGTAAGGAGGATGGGAGGGTGCGTGGGATAAAAACTTATCTATTGGATACAATGAACACTAATCTGGTGATGGGCACACCAAAAGTCCTGACTTAAGCATTATATAATAGCCTTGTAACAAAAACACTTGTATCCCCTTTATTAATATTTTAAATAAGAAATTAAAACAAAAAATACTTTCATTAATTAGGGATTATAAGCTTTTTGTTGTTTTCATACAATTTTAGCATTGCAAGAGCATTTTGGAATTCTTTTGTTCTTCTCAATTTCTTTAATCCAGAAAAGGCATCTCAGTTTCCCAAATTCTCATAGTACAAATGGCAGATGGAAGGCTGAAACCTCTGGATTATCAGTACTCTTCACATCATATTCGTTTTGACATTTCAATTTAATTCTGAACTAAATTTCATTATTGTTAAATCAATATAAAGTATTTTTAAATTTTTGGAAATATTTTTATTTTATTATTTTTCATTCTTTGAGAGTATATAAATAACATTGTTAAATAACAAGCAAAGCCAATTAAGTATATTGACCTGGGGGAGAAAATGAACTAAAATTCACATACTTGCATTTTTTTTTCTTGAATGAATAAACATGTGCAAGAAAACAAAACAAAACAAAAGAACCACAGACAAATGGATAAAGAAATTGTACATATACGCAATGGAATATTATTCATCCATACAAAAGAATGAAATCCTGTCATTTGCAATAACATGGATGGAACTGGAGAACATTATGTTAAGTGAAATAAGCCAGGCACAGAAGGACAAATTTATTATGTTCCCACTTCTATGTGGGAGCTAAAAATTTAAAAAATTGTACTTATAGAGATAGAGAATAGATCGATGGTTACCAGAGGCAGGGAAAGGGGATAAAATAGGGATGGTTAATTGATGCAAAAATACAGTTAGAAAGAATAACTAAGATACAGGGTTTTTTTGTAGCACAATAGGGTGATTATAGTTAACAATGACTTATCATATATTTTCATAAAATATAACTAAAAGGGTGGAATTGTAATGTTCCTATAACAAAGAAATGATAAATACATGAGGTGATGGATAATCTGATTATCCTTAATTGATCTTTATGCACTGTATACCTACATCAAAATATCACATGTACCCCATGATTATATACCTATAATATTTTTTTTAAAGTAAAAATGTGGAATAAGATGAGGATGCCTATTGTCACCACTTCTATTTGGGATAGTACTGGAAGTCCTAGCCAGAGCAATCACACAAGAGAAAGAAATAAAGGACATCTAAATTGGGAAAGAGGAGGTCAAACTCTCACTGTTATATGATCTTACATCTAGATAACTGTAAAGACTTGGCTAAAAGCCTCCTAAAATTGATAAATAAGTTCAGTAAAGTCTCAGGTTACAAAATTAATGCACACAAATCATTCACATTTCTACACACTAATAACAATCTGAGAGTCAAATAAAGAAAATACCATTTAAAATGACTGCTAAGAAAATAAAATAACTAGAAATATACTTAACCGAGGAGGCGAAAGATCTCTACAAGAACTGCAAAACATTGACGAAAGAAATCATAGATGACACAAACAAATGGAAAAGCATCCCATGCTCATGGATTAGAATTAACATTGCTAAAATGTCCATATTATCCAAAGTGATTTACAGATTCAACACAATCCCCATCAAAATATCAATGTCATTTTTCATAGATCTAGAAAAAATAATCCTAAACTTAATATGGAATCACAAAAGCTCCTGAATAGTCAAAGCAGTCCTAATCAACAAAAACAAATTTGGAGACATCACGTTACCTGACTTCAAATTATACCATAAGGTTACAGTAACCAAACCAGCATGGTACTCACATAAAATTAGACACATAGATGAATGGAACAGAATACAGAATGCAGAAAGAAAACCATATACCTATAGCCAACTGATTTTCAACAACACAGACAACAACATACACGGGAGAAAGGATACCCTATTAAATAAATGGTGCTGGGAAAACTGGAGAGTCACATGCAGAAAAATGAAACTGGATCCCTATCTTTCACTGTATACAAAAATTAACTCAAGATAGATTAAAGGATTAAATTAAGACCTGAAAGCATAAAAATTCTAAAAGAAAATGTCAGAAAAACTCTTCTAAACTTTAACCTGGGCAAAGAATTTATGACTAAGACCTCAAAAGTAAATATAGCAATGATAAAAATAAATGGGACTTAATTAAACTAAAAAGTTTCTGCACAGCAAACAAAATAATCAATAGAGTAAATAGACAACCTACAGAATGGAAAAAATATTCACACCCTGTGTATCTGATAAATGACTAATGTCCAGCAAGCAAAAAACAAATCAGCAAGCAAAAAACAAATAACTCCATCAAAATGTGGGTAAAAGACATGAACGGATTTTTTTCAAAGGAAGATACACAAATAGCCAACAAACATGAAAATATGGTCAACTTCACTAATCTTCCTGGAAATGAAAATTAAAACCACAATGAGATACTACCTTACCCCTACTGGAATGGCCATTACTAAAAAGTCAAAAAACAATAGATGCTGGCACAGATGTGGTCAAAGGGAATGCTTATACACTGTTGGTGGGAACGTAAGCTAGTAAAACCTCTACAGAAAACAGCAGGGAGATTCATCAAAGAACTAAAAGTAGACCTACCATTCAATCCAGCAATCTGACTACTGGATATCTACCCAAAAGAAATGAAGTCATTTTATCAAACAGACATCTATACCACAGTGTTTATCACAGCACAATTCACAATCACGAAGATATGGAATAAATCTATGTGTCCTTCAACTGATGAGCAGATTAAAAAATGTAATACACACACACACACACACATATACACTATGGAGTATTACTCAGCCATAAAAAGGAATGATATAATGTCTTTTGTACCAACTCGGATGAAACTTGGAGATTATTATTGTAAATGAAGTATCTAAGGAATGGAAAAACAAATACCACATATTTTCACTTATATGTTGGAGCTACATGAAGGGTATATATAGTCATAAAGCGGTGTAATGGACATTGAAAACCTAGAAGAGGAGATGGTGGGGGGATGAGAGATAAAAATATACCTATCAGGTACAATGTTTAGTGTATTCTGTTAATGAGTACACTAAAAGCCCTGACTCTGCATTATACAATTTATCCATGTAACAAAAAACACTTGTATCCCCTAAATCTATTGCTTTTTTAAAAGAGCAATATCAAGTGTTGGCAAGGGCGTGGAGAAAAGAGAACCCTTGTACACTACTGTTGGGAATGTAGATTGGTGCAGCCATTATGAAAAATGGTTTGGAAGTTCCTAAAGAAAATAAAAATACAACTACCATATGACCCAGCAATCTCTCTTCTGTGTATATATCCAAATGAAATAAAATTGCATAATAGCCAAGATATAGAACCAATCTAAGTGTGTGTTGAATGAATGGATAAAGAAACTGTGGTGGTTATCATACACACACACACACACGCACGCGCGCACACACACACACAGGAATATTATTCAGCTCTACAAAAATGAGATGCTTCCATTTACCACAACATGGATGAATCTGAAGGATATTAGGCTAAGTGAAATAAGTAGGACAGCAAGGAAAACATTGTATGATCATTTTCAGGTGGAATCTAAAAAAAACTTTTTTTAAAGTCAAATATACAGAGACAGAGAATAAAGCACTGGTTACCAGGAGTGGGTATAAAGGAAAATAGGGAGATGTAGGTCAAAGGATATAAAGTAGCATATATGTAGGATAAACAAGTTTAGCAATCTACTGTACAACATGAGGACTACAGTTAATGGTGTATTCTGGATTTTTGCTACATGAGTAGATTTTAGCTGTTCTTGCCACAAAAAGGGGAGTAACTATGTAAGATGATGAATATGTTAATTTACTTCACTACAGTAACTAACCATTCTAATCGCTATATGTATCTCATAACATCATGTTGTATATCTTAAATATATATAATGAATTTATTTTAAAGTGAAGGCTTAACATTTTTCCACTGAGTAGTTGCTAATTAATTGATCGTTAATTAATTTATTAATTAACTAATACAATTTGTTGAAAATTCTGTCCTTTTCTTCCAATGATTTGTGAAACAATTTCCTCAAAATATTTGTTACAAATTAAATATATACTTATTTATCTAGGTCGCATAGTAAATATATGTTTCACATATCAAAGACAAATATGTATTTATGTATATAGCATATATGCCACTACAATGTAAGTTCTATAAAAGCAGGGGTTTTGTTTTACTCACTGTTGTGTCCCTAGGCCCATAAATAGCACCTGTATCTAGTAAGCACTGAATAAATATTTAGTAAATTATATATTTAAGTTCTTTCTGGGACAGATATCCTAACTATATCAGTCCTTACTCCAGGACTATATTCTTTTGAGTATTCTAACATGAAAATTCATTTCAATACCTGATAAAAGAAGCTCCCCTCATTGCTCTTCTTTTTAAAATATTCTTGGCTAATACTATTTATTATTCCAAATTAGCAATTTCAAAACAGGTAAACAAAAGTATATTACTTTTATTTTTATAATTTAGGGGGTACGAGTGTTTTTTGTTACATGGATGAACTGTATAATTCAGAAGTCAGGGCGTTTAGTGTACTTCACCAGAATACACTAAACTTTGTACCCGATAGGTAGATTTTCATCCCTCATACCCCCACCACCCCCTCTTCTGAGTTTTCAGTGTCCATTACACCACTTTATGACCTATAAAGAGGTAAGATCTCAGGTAACTCTAATCAAAAGTAAAGAGAGAAAACTAGCTAAGACCCCAAAATAGCAATCCTAAAGACCCAGCTTTGTAGCAAATTCAGGTAGTATGACACAACATTGAAAACTTTAGACTTTGTTGTCATTCATTAATCAAACATTTGTAATAAACAGTAGAAAATATAATCTAGAATGCAGGAATACCTAGTTTTATTATGCTCCACTTTATTGTGCTTTGATGATACTGCATTTTTTGTTGCAGGGTTTGTGGCAACTCTGCCACAAGCAAGTCTATGGAATACATTTTCCTAAAGCATGTACTTAATTTGTGTCTCTGTGTCATGTTTGAGTAATGTTATTCTCACAATATTTCAAAATTTTCATAATTATTATATCTGTTATGGTGATCTGTGATCAGTGTTCTTTGATGTTATATTGTGATTGTTTTAGGGTAACATGAACTTGGCCCATATAACACAGCAAACTTAATCAATAAATGTGTGTTCTCACTGTTCCATTGACCAGCTCTTCTCCCTCTCCCTGGGCCTCCTTATTCTCTGAGACACAACAATATTAAAATTAGGGCAATTAATAACCCTATAATGCTTTCTAAGTGTTCTAGTGAAAAGAAGTGTAGCACGACTCTCACTTTAAATCAATGGCTAGAAATGATTAAGCTTAGCAAGGAAGGCATGTTGAAAGCTAAGGCAGGCCAAAAGGTAGGCCTCTTGCATCAAACAGCCAAACAAGTTGCGAATGCAAAGGAAAAGTTCTTGAAGGAAATTAAGTATACACATGAAAGACAAAAAAATAAAAAAGTCTTATTGCCGTTAGGGAGAAAGTTTTAGTTGTCTGGACAGAAGATCAAATCTGTCACAACATTCATGTAAGCCAAAGCCTAATCCAGAGAAAGACTCTAACTCTCTTTAATTCTAATAAGGTTGAGAGATGAACCTTTTCTTATGTGAGGAAGCCCCAGAAGAAAAGTTGGAATCCAGCGAGGTTGTTGGTTCATGAGGTTTAATGGAAGAAGCTGTCTCCATAACATAAAAGTGCAAAGCAAAGCAGCAAGTGCTGATGGAGAATCTGTAGCAAGTTACCCAAAAGATCTATCTGAGACAATTGATGAAGATGGCTACAGTAATAACAGACATTACATGTATACAAAACAGCCTTCTTATTCTATTAGAATAAGCTACCATCTAGGACTTTCATAGCTAGAGAGAAGTCAATATCTACCTTCAAAGCTTCAAAGCATAGGTTGACTCTCTTATTAGGAGGTAATGCAGCTTATGACTTAGAGTTGAAGCCAATGCTCATTTACCATTCTGAAAATCCTTAAGAATTATGCTAAATCTACTCTTCCTGTGTTCTATAAATGGAACAACAAAGTCTGAATGTCAACACATCTATTTACATTATGGTTTACTTAATATTTTAATGCCATTGTTGAGACCTACTGCTCAGAAAAACACAATTCCTTTTAAAATATCACTGTTCATTGACAATGTACCTAATCACCCAATAGTTCCAATGGAGATATACAAGGAGATTAATGCGATTTTCATGCTTGCTAATTACAAAATCCTTTCTGCAGCTCATGGATCAAGGAATAATTTCAACTTTCGAGTCCTATTATTTAAGAAATACATTTTTTAAGGCTATATAGCTGCCATAGATAGTGATTCCTCTGATGGATCTAGGCAAAGTAAATTGAAAACCTCTGGAAAGGATTCCCAATTCTAGATGCCATTAAGAACATCCATGTTCGAGGGAGGAGATTAATATATCAACTTTAATAGGAATTAGGAAGGAGTTGATTCCAGCTCTCATGGATGGCTTTGAGGAGTTCAAGACTTCAGTACAGCAAGTAACTGTAGATGTGTTGGAAGTAATGAGAGAACTAAAATTACAAGTGAAGCCTGAAGATGTGACTGAATTAATGAATCTCATGATAAAATTTTAACACATGAGGAATTACTTCTTATGGGTGAGCAAATAGAGATTTTTTTAAGATGGAATCTACTCCTGGTGAAAACGCTATGAACATTGTGGAAATGACAAAAGGTTTAGACTATTACATGAACTTACACAACATAAACTTAGTTTATAAAATAACGGCAGAGTTTGAGAGGATTGACTCCAATTTTAAAAGACGTTCTACTGTGGATAAAATGCTATCAAACAGTATCACATTCTATAGAGAAATCTTTCATGAAAGGAAGAGTCAGCAGATGGCACAGACTTTATTGTTGTCAAAACCACCCCAATCTTCAGCAACCACCACCCTGATCAGTCACTGGGATTAGTTAGAAGCCTTTAACATCAAGGCTCAAATAATTATTAGCATTCTTAGCAATAAAGTACTTTTAATTAATGTATGTACATTGTTTTTTTTAGACACAGTGCTATTGCACACTTAATAGACTACAGTATAGTATAAACTTAAGTTTTATATGCACTGGGAAACCAAAAAATTGTGTGACTTGTTTATTGTAATAGTGGCTTTATTGCAGTGGTCTGGAACCAAACCTGCAATATCTCCAAGGTATGCCTGTATATCTAAGGAACTCCTAAAAATCAGGAAAAAAAGATGAGGAAATCCAACAGAATTTGCTGGAAAACATGAACAGCTACTTCACAAAAGAAGTAATCCCCAGAACTAAAAAAATATGAAAACATGCTCAAATTCATTAACAATTTGAGAAATATACACCAAAACAATGAAATATCATTTTATAGTTCTCTGAGTGGCAAAAGTTAGAAAGGTGGATATTGACAAGAATTAGAGGAGACTTAGGAATATAAGAGTCCTCCTTCACTGCTGATTAAGCCATTTGGGAGAGCACTAGGACACCCCTTACTCAAATTAAATTAATATACAGGCTGAGTATCCCTAATCTGGAAATCTGAAATGGTCCAAAATATGAAACATTTTGAGCACCAACATGAGAGCAAAGAAATACTCATTGGAGCATTTCAGATTTTGGATTTGGGATACTTAAATGGGTATAATGCAAATATTCCAAAATCTGTAAAAAAAAAAAAAAATCCATAATCTGAAACACTTCTGGTCTCACACATTTTAGATAAGGAATACTAGACTTGTATACTCTATGGACCTAGTGATACCACTTTGAGATATAGATGTGTGTGTGTGTGTGTGTGTGTGTGTGTGTGTGTATATGTATATATATATCTCTCACAGAAATTCTTATGCAGTACTGGGACATGTATGAGCATTTTAATTAAAACAGTGTTTGTGGTGCTAGGACGTTATAAGCAAACTAGCTGCCCATCACTGAAGGAGTGAATAAATAAAATGTGGTAGACACAGAGTATGGAATATTAGGAAGCAGCAAAAACAATCGGCTAGTTATACCCATGGAAACATGGATAGATATTTTTTCAAGTGCTGAATAAGATAAAACAAGAAATAGAATAAAGTATACAGTATAATATCATTTAAATAAATTAAAAAATATGTCCACAAAAATATAATTTATAAGAATTCATACATTAAAAAGAACATATCATACATTATAAAGGTATCCTATGGGGGTGAAAAAGAGTATAGAGAATGGATAAAAAAATAATAAAATAGATTTAAAAAAACAAGTGATGGCCCTTACACATACCAATGATTATAATGTACCATGAACTGATTATAATTATTCAACCCACTTTGTTGTCATTCATTAATTCATAATATATTTACAGACTGTCTAGTATATTCCTGGCATGGTGCCAGATGCTGGAGATTCAATGTTGAGCAAAACAGATATGGTTGATGTTCTCATAGACCTTACAGTCTACCCGAGAAAGACAAACAAACATTAAGGAAATAATCATATATAGGACTATATATATATATATATGTAAAATTAAAAATAGTAATAATAATGACTTTAAATTGCTGGACCAACCTGTGTTTGAAATCCAGCTCTACCATTTACCAACTATGGGACTCTGAGCAAGTCACCTAACCTTTCTGGACATTAATTTCTCTATTTCTAAGATAGGAATAGTACCACCTTTATCATCAGGCTGTTGTTAAGATTAAATAATATAATCTATATAAAGCATTTAGCATGGTACCTAGAACATAGTAAGTGCTCAGTAAATGACATCTACTACTACTACTACTACTATTATTATTAATACCAAGGAGCACTTTGACTCTCATTCAAGTCTCTTAATTTTATTAACACACAACTGTTAAAAACTGTGGTTATCAGATACAGAGCCAAGACAGCCTACTAGAGATACAACTTGTCAGACTGTCCCAGTAGAAGAGGGCTGGACTGAGGAGGGTGGAGAATGATTACCATTCAGATGTGGACCACAAAGACAGAGAGCAGAGGAGTCTGGGAACCCAGCAAAGAGAAGCTGTGAAGCTGAGAGACAAGAGGATGGAAAAGAGAAATTGGTGGGGCAAACCAAATCCAGAGATGCCTGGAGCCCAGTGAAAGGGTAAGGGGTCTCCCCGCTGAAAACCGTGTGCCTCAGGCCAGCAAAAGGACACAGGACAATCATCACACTTGGGAGTGCCACGAGGGACCAGAGAGCCAGCATTCCTGCATCTGGAAGACTCCTCCTCTGTATCACCTCCATTGCTGGCATCCCAGAAAGTAATTTTGACTCAAGCCAGCTTGTAGCCACAGCCCCATTCTCCCCATAGCAACCACAAAAGCGCTTTGCACTGAGAGACTTGACATCCTGCAACAGAGGTGTGTTCCTAGCCAAACGGGCCTTGGAGAACATAGCTATAGTGGCGGCACCTAGGAAAGGTGGGTGGGTCCCGGTGTCCTCCCACCATGAGACCACAGCCCCTCCCCCTAGTATAGCAGCAGCTAGAGTACTCCGTGCTGAGAGATCTGCTTTTCAGTGCCAGAGGCACATTAGTGCCCAAGCTGGTAGGACAGCCATAGTTTGCCATCTTCCTGCTCATAGGCATTTGGTGTACTCACCTACTGAAGGCTCAGACAGCGGAATGGGGAGACGTAGGGGAGAGGTTGTGGTTCCAGGCTTGGGGGGCAAGAGAGAGCCCTCGTGACCATACCCATCGGGAGGGGGTGGAGGAGCACAGAGGAGGGGACTGTGAGTTCTCCCATCCCTCACCATCCCCCCGCCCCAAAAGACTCCCCATACTGGAGAAGGCTGCGGCACTGGGACTGAATTCGCATGGGCCCTGGTTCTAATGGCAACCAAATGCCTTGGGCACCCAGGCTAACATGGAACAGCACCCCCCTCCCACCCGACACTCTCTTCCATAGGGAGTGCAGCTTGATCCAAGAGTCTCGAGCTATCACTACCCCCCTGGTGGAGTGTCCCTGTGGAAGAGACCTCTGTTGGACAGATAGGCATACCCGCCACACCTTGGGGTCTGGTGGTGGAAAAGGCGTGCACAATTGGAGGTCCCCCTATCTGCCAGTGTCATGCGAAGATGCAAGCCCACGGGTCAGACACAGAAACTGTGCAGTACCTTAAGAGCCAGTCTTGGGCGGAGAGGGAACACATGTGGACCGATCAGAGGGGAACATGCTTTGGAGTTCAGGGAACGCGTAGGGAGGGTGCATGCCCACCCTGCAGAGAAACGAAGCTACTGGACAGGGGTGGAAAAAGCCTGGCTAGGGACCTTAGCAATCACACAATTAGGCCTCTCCCATCAAGAGCAGCTCTCCAGGATTGGAGAAATAGCCCTGAACTCCATATCAGCAGCTCCCCCTAGCGGGAAGATAAGCAACCTCTGAGCCCCATAGAGGTTCAGTAAAACCCCTCACTCAGGCTGTCGCATCTCAGCCACAATCTATTTTGTCCTCCCTGCACCTCAGGTGGAGTAAGATACAAGCAACACCTGGGAGCTGCAAGGCTCCTCCCAAAGTTTTGGGGTATTCATATATCCCACCTGAGGGACCAGGGCCTGCCACAGGCACAGAAGATTACCTAACCCACTGGCTCCTCCATGCAAACTACAATCAACCACAGCAGGAACAACTCCGTAGCTAAACATACTGCCTTCGATCTCAAACTATTAGAGAGTGAAGGGTTCATACCCACAAACACAGTCTACTAGCTCGGAGATTAAGCTGGAGGACCAAACTGACTACATTCTATTGGGAATAGGTGAACACAACAGGTCAGAGGTAACCCAAGAAGTTCATAAAACCTGCAAAGGCAATTCAGGACCAGCACTCCTCTCCCTGGCATAGTCAGTGATCCATCTTTGGGGACTCAGAGGCAGGGCCATAAACCAGCTGTAGCATCACAAGCCCTCGACCAAGAGGCCTGATGAGAAGGAGTCAGTGAAAGAACTCTGGAAACATGAAAAATCAGAGCAAAAAGACTCCCTGAAAAGAAATCTGTAACTCCTCACCAGTGGATATATATACACACACACACACATATTTATTTCAGCATATTATGGGGGTAGAAATGTTTAGGTTATGTATATTGCCCTTGTGTCCCCCTTCCCCGAGTCAGAGCTTCAAGCATGTCCATCCCCCACACGGTGTGCATTGCACTCATTATGTATGTATATACCCATCCTCCTTCCCCCTCCCATCTGCCCGACGCCTGATAAATGTTATTTCTATATGTGCACTCAAGTGTTGATCACTGAAACCAATTTGATGGTGAGTACATGTGGTGCTTGTTTTCCTATTCTTGGGACACTTCACTTAGTAGAATGGGTTCCAGCTATATCCAGGATAATACAAGAGGTACTAGATCACCATTGTTTTTTGTTGCTGAGTAGAACTCCATGGTATACATATACCACATTTTATTAATCCACTCATGTATTGATGGGGATTTGGGTTGTTTCCACATCTTTGCAATTGTGAATTGTGCAGCTATAAACATTCTGGTGTAGATGTCTTTTTTATAGAATGTCTTCTTTTCTTTCGGGTAGATGCCCAGTAGTGGTATTGCTGGATCAAACAGTAATTCTACTTGTATCTCTTTGAGGTATCTCCATATTGCTTTCCACAGAGGTTGTACTAGTTTGCTGTTCCACCAGCACTGCATGAGTGTTCCTATCTCTGCACATCCATACCAACATTTATTGTTTTGGGACTTTTTGATAAAGTTCATTCTCCTAGAGATAAGCGGTATCTCATTGTGGTTCTGATTTGCATTTCCCTGATGATTAGAGACGTTGAGCATTTTTTCATATGTTTCTTGGCCATTATTCTGTCTTCTTTTGAAAAGTTTCTGTTCATGTTCTTGCCCACTTTTTGATAGGGTTGTTTGAGTTTTTCTTGCTGATTTTCCTGAGTTCTAAATAGATTCTAGTTATCAGCCCTTTATTGGATGTGTAGCATGCGAATATTTTCTCCCATTCTGTAGGTTGTCTGTTTGCTCTCGTGACAGTTTCCTTGGCTGTGCAGAAGCTTTTTAATTTGATCAGGTCCCATTTATTTATTTTGGTTATTGTTGTGATTGCCTTTGGGGTCTTCTTCATAAATTCTTTGCCTAGGCCAATGTCTAGAAGAGTATTTCCAACATTTCCTCTAGAATTCTTATAGTTTCATGCCTTAGGTTTAAGTCTGTTATCCACCATGAATTGATTTTTGTGAGAGGTGAAAGGTGTGGATCCTGTTTCAGTCTTCTACATATGGCTGCCCAGTTTTCACAGCACCATTTATTGAGTAGGGATTCTTTTTCCCAGTGTATGTTTTTCTCTGTTTTGTCAAAAATTAGATGGCTATATGAGGCTGGTTTTATATCTGGGTTCTCAGTTCTGTTTCATAGGTCTATGTCTCTATTCTTGTGCCAGTACCATACTGTTTTAATTACTATAGCCTTGCAGTATAGTTTGAAGTCTGGTAAATTGATGCTTTCCATTTTATTCTTTTTGCCTAGGATTGCTTTTGTTGTACAGGGTCTTCTCTGGTTCCATACGAAGCGTAAAATTATTTTTTCTATATCTGTGAAAAATGGTGTTGGTATTTTAATAGGGATTGAATTAAATCTGTAAATCACTTTGGGTAGTACAGACATTTTAACAATGTTGATTCTTCTGACCCTTGAGCATGGTATGGTTTTCCACCTGTTTACGTCCTCTGCTATTTCCTTTCTCAGCCTCACCAGTGGATATCGACCTAAATGAAATGGTTAAAATGACAGATGAAGAAATTTGAATATGGATTATAAGAAAGGTTAATGAAATACATGAGAAAATACAAATCCAACACAGAGAAGCCACAAAAAAACAATGCAGGAAATGAATGAAAAATTCTCTAAAGAAATAAAAGTATTAAAAACCAAACAGAAATTCTGGCAATGAAAAATTCATGAAAGGAATCATAAAACACAGTGGAAAGCCTTAAGAATAGGCTAGATCATGCAGAAGAATCTCAGAGCTTGAAGATAACACCTATGAGCTAAACAAATCAGTCAAAGAGAAAGAAAAGAGAGACAAGAGGAATGAACAAAGCCTATAAGAAATGTGAGATTATGTAAAGGGGTCAAACATAAGAGTCATAGGCATCCCTGAGGGTGAAGAAGAAAATGTACAAGGGTTGGATAATTTATTAGAGGGAATAATTTATGAAAATTTCCCTGGTCTAGCCAGAAATCTAGATATCCAGGTATGAGAGATAAACAGGACTTCTGGGAGATTCATCATGAAGAGCAATCAACACATCACAGTCATTAGGCTCGCCAAAGTGAACACAAAAGAGACATTCCTACGAGAGTAAGGCTAAAACAGCATGTCACCTATGAAGGAAAATCTATCAGACTAACTGCAGGCTTCTCAACTGAAACCTTACAAGCCAGAAGGGACTGAGAACACATCCTCAGTCTTCTAAAACAGAATAATGGCCAGCCTAGAATTTTGTATAGTGAAAAACTAAGCTTCTCATATGAGGGAGAAATAAAGATTTTTCCAGACAAGTAATTGCTGAGGGAATTTGCAAAGACCAGAGCTGCCCTGCAGGAAATACTCAGACCTGCATTATACACTAATCAGCACAATATACACCCACCAGTGTAAAATCACCCAAAAGCTAATGTCCATAACTCAGATACTACAGTGCCTCAAGAGTTAAAACAAAGAAATAAAGGTCTACCCAATAGGATGAACAGAAATCCACCCCATGTATCAATTCTCTCAATAAATGTGAATGGCTTGAACTGTTCACTGAAGAGACATAGGCTGGATGAATGGATAAAAAAATAGAAGCCAAGTATCTGCTGTCTCCAGGTAATGCATCTAATCCACAAGGACTCATTCAGACTAAAGTTGAAGGGATGGAAAACAATATTCCATGGAAATGGAAATCAAAAGAAAGTTGGTGTAGCCATTCTCATGTCAGGTAACACAGACTTTAAATCAACAAAAGTAAAGAAAGACAAAGATGGTCACTATATAATGGTGAAGGGAACAATTCAACAAGAAGACTTAACAATTCTAAATATTTACGCACCTAACACAGGAACACCCAGATACATAAAACAAAGCCTACTTGATCTAAACAAAATGATAAAAAGCAACTCCATAATAGCCGGAGATTTCAACACCCCACTGACAGAACTGAACAGATCCTCCAAACAGAAAACAAGCAAAGAGATAATGGACTTAAACAGAACTCTAGAACAAATGGGCCTAACAGACATTTACAGAACATTCCACAGAAAAACCACTGAATACATATTATTCTCTTCAGCTCATGAAACTTTCTCTAAAATTGATCACATCCTAGGCCACAAAACAAATTGCAAAAAATTTAAATAAATAGAAATTATAGCATGTATCTTCTCAGATCACAGTAGAATAAAATCAGAAATCAATTCCAAAAGAAGCACTCATCTCTACACAAAGTCATGGAAATTAAACAACCTATTGCTGAATGAATGTTGGGTCAAGGAGGAGATAAATATGGAAATCAAAAGATTTCCATCATACTAAATGATAATGGGGACTCAAGTTATCAAAATCTGTGAGATACAGCAAAAGGAGTCCTGAGTGGAAGAGTTATAGCCTTAAATGCCCACATCCAAAAAATCACAAATCAACAATCTAATGAATCATCTCAAGGAACTGGAAAAGGAAGAGCAAACCAATCCTAAACCCAGCAGAATAAAAGAAATAACCAAGATCGGAGCAGAACTAAATGAAATTGAGAACAAAGAATTATGCAGAAGGTTAATGAAACAAAAAGTTGGTTCTTTGGAAAGATAAATGAAATTGACAGGCCTCTTTCTAGATTGAGCAGAAGCATAAAAGAAAGGACTTTAGTAAGCTCAATTAAAAATGGAGGAGATGTCACAACTTATATCATGGAAATACAAAACATCGTCTTTGAATACTATAAAAATCTCTATGCCCATAAACTTGAAAAGATGGAAGAAATGGAAAAATTCTTAGGTTCAATCAGGAAGATATAGAAATCCTGAAAAGACCAATATCAATCACCAAAATTAAATCAGTAACAAAAAATCTTCCAACAAAAAAAGTCCCAAACCAGACAGTTTCATACCTGAATTTTACCAAACCTACAAAGAACTGGTGGCCGGGTGTGGTGGCTCATGCCTGTATTCCTAGCACTCTGGGAGGCCGAGGCAGGCGGATCGCTTGAGCTCAGGAGTTCAAGACCAGTCTGAGCAAGAGTGAGACCCCGTGTCTACTAAAAAAATAGAAAGAAATTAGCTGGAAAAGTAAATATATATATATATCTATACACACACACACACACACACACACACACACACACACATATATATATATATATATAAATTAGTTGGGCATGGGGGCACATGCCTGTAGTCCCAGCTACTCGAGAGGCTGAGGCAGAAGGTTTGGTTGAGCCCAGGAGTTTGAGGTTGCTGTGAGCTAGCCTGGGCAAAAGAGTAAGGCTCTGTCTCAAAAAAAAAAAAAAAAAAAAAGAACTGGTACCTATCCTTCAGAAATTATTCCATAACATTGAGAAGGGAGGAATCCTCCCCAACTCATTTTACAAAGCCAGTATCAATATTACCATGATATCAAAGCCAGGAAAGAACACAATAACAAAAAGAAAACTACATATGAATATCCCTTATGAATATAGATACAAAAATTCTCAATAACATTTTAGCAAACCAAATTCAACTGCACATCAAAAAACTAATTCACCATGACCAAGTGGGCTTCATCGCCAAGATGCAAGGATGGTTGAACATATGCCAGTCTATAAATGTAATTTACCATATAAATAGAAGCAAAAACAAAGGTCATATGGTCCTCTCAATAGATGCTTAAAAAGCATGTGACAAAATTCAGCACCCTTTTATGATAAGAACTCTTAACAAAAAAGGCATAGATAGGACATACCTCAAAATAATTAAAGCTGTATATGATGAACCCACAGCCAGCATCATACTGAACGGGGAAAAATTGAAAGCATTCGCACTTAGAACTGGAACCAGACAAGGCTGCCCACTATCACCACTTCTATTTAACATAGTGCTAGAAATCCTTTCCAGAGTAATCAGACAAGAGAAGGAAATCAAGGGTATCCACAAGGGGAAGAAAGAGGTCAAACTATTGCTCTTTGCTGACGATATAATCTTATATCTAGAAAACCCCAAAGGTTCACCGAAAAGACTCCTGGAATTGATAAATGAATTCAGCAAAGTCTCAAGCTACAAAATCAATGCACGCAAATCAGTAGCTTGCATATACACCAATAACAGTCAAGCTGAGAATCCAATCAACAATGCAATACCTTTCATAATAGCAACAAAGAAAATAAAATACTTAGGAATATATTTACCCAAGGAGGTGACAGACCTCTATAGGGAGAACTATGAAACAGTGAGGAAAGAAATTGCAGGGGATGTGAACAGATGCAAAAACGTATCATGCTCATCGATCAGCAGAATCAACTTTGTTAAAATGTCTATACTACCCAAAGTGATTTAAAGATTCAATGCAATTCCCATTAAAATACTAATGTTATTTTTTGCAGACCTCGAAAAAATAGTGCTATGCTTCGTGTGGAACCAGAAAAGACCCCGAATAGCTAACGCAATCCTACATGATAAGAATAAATCAGGAGGCACAACTTTACCAAACTTCAAGCTATACTACAAGGCTATAGTAACAAGACAGCACGGTACTGGCACAAAAACAGAGACACAGGTCTATGGATCAGAACAGAGGACCCAGATATAAATCCATCCTCATATTGCCATCTGATCTTTGACAAAGCATAAAAAAATCACACACTGGGGTGAAGAATCCCTATTCAATAAATGGTGCTGGGAAAATTGGATAGCCCGATGTTGAAGGCTTACACAGGATCCACACCTCTCACCTGTCAGAAAAATTAATTCATGATGTATAACATATTTAAACCTAAGGCATGAAGCTATAAGAATTCTAGAAGAAAACATTGGAAAAACTCTACAGGTATCAGCCTAGGCAAGGAATTTATGAAGAAGATCCCCAAAGCAATCACAGCAACAAGAATATCAGTTGTGAACAAGAACTATGAAATACTAAGACTAAATTGCCTTAAAAAGCAGACTTTGCAACTTCTCAAAAGCTTGCATACAAAAGCTACAAACCAATGGAGTAATAAAATTTGCAGCAGATAACAGTGATAGTTCCTCGAATTCAAATATAAAGACAATCCAGCGATACATAACTGTGAAATAAAAAGGGGAAAGAGTTATTTTAAAAATGTGGGATTTTTTTAAAGTTAATTTTCTTAACATTGACTGTGTATCTTCAGTTTACAAATTGAGCTCTTTTTATAACCAGAAAAACATCTCTCAAAAGGTAAGGCTGCCACTTGGTAGCTTAAATCTTAATTACATGTTGCCTACCCTCGTAAGTTTCATTTTGTTTACAAGCCAGGGAAAACAAGATCCACAGCTTGTTTATATGAGTTTGAGCTGTGTCTTTATGGGTATTTTAAAGCTAATGTTCTAAGAAAAATAGAAATGCAATTTTCTCAGTCAATAATAGTGATTATTTTATAATAAATAATTTTTATTACTATGATTTTCAAAAAGGACAGGCATGGTAGAAGGAACAGAAAATAAAGCATATAATTCTAGTTCAATCTAAACCTCTTATCCCCAAACCTCTAATTTATTCATTTTAAATGGATAGAAAATAATTCTAAAAGCATTGTACCATAGACTTGACTATAGAATACTTTCCAAATCACTTTTTCCCCTCTTTGGCAGATATTATTCTCTCTTTCATAATTTCCTCTTCACTAAAAAATGTATGTATTTCCCCACCATACAAGTGTAGAATCTTTTACAGTTTTTTCATACATCATTAGAATATCAAAAGACAATCTCTGGAAGACTTTATAGTTTGGAATTTAAAATTATAATTTTTTTCAGTCATCCAGGGAGTGCTTACCTGAGGCCTGTGGGCCCTAATGTTATTACTCTAGAACCTGAGCCAGATTCACAGCTGTCTTCTAATTTTCTCCCATTGTCTAACAACATGTCCGCCAATGAGAATGCTAATTGATCAGCTGCCCACCTTAACAGATTGAAGAATAAAGAGAAAGAACAGAAATGATACAGTAGTGTAGAGAAGTTGACATCAAAGTAAGGAAAGCTGAGAAAGATGACCAGATGCTGAAAGAATAAATGTAAGCTGTTTTCTTGAAACTTCACTACAGGAAAACCATAGCAACTAGGGCTTTGTAAGTTGTTCTGCTGATGACACTGTGAAAGACACAAATAGCAACAATTTGAGAAGCCAACTCCATGCTACTACCCAAGTTGTTAGAAAGTGATTATCTATGGGAAAACGGCCCTCCACAGACAATATAATCCAGAATAATTTTATTTCAAGGTAAGTGCCTTTCTCTGATTGCCATCCTATTGAATTTTAATCTGCTTAGGCGGCATTTGCTAATATGGCTTTTGAGAAATCAGAGTAGACCAAAGCTGTGGTAGATGGAGGTGATATACCAGTATCCATTGCTCTATTGGTATATCTCCATTCACACATCAGGTGAATAAGCCATATGGGCACTAGGAAACATTGCAGGTAATGGGTAATGGTTCAGCTTTTCAAGATTTTGTTATTAAGAATGGTATAATACATACTTGCAACTCCTGATATGTCATATAGTTACTTACATAATTTTACCTGGACACTTTTAAACCTTTGTTGTAATAAGAATCTTACTCCCCTGTTAAATGCTGTAAGCAAATTCTTCCTACTTTAGTTTATCTCTTGCACATAATGATCTAAAAGTATTTACAAATATTTGCTGATTATTTCCTCCTTACTGATGGTCCAAATGAACTAATTGAAACAGTTGGTAAAACAAGAGTTTTGTCACAGCTTGCAAAAGGTCTGGGAGCTACTGAATTACCAACCATGAATCCCATCTTAAGAGCCATAGGAAATACTGTCAATGGAACAGATGAACAGACTTATGTTGTGGGTATAGGATCACTTTCAACTTTTTTCAGCCTGCTAACTTAGGCCAAAACTAATATTCAGAAGAAGGCTGCATGGACATTGTCAAAAATCACAGCCACCTGTCAGGACCAGATACAGCAAGTTCCATTTTTGGCTGTATCTATTCTTTGTTGGGTATTTTGACCTTCTCTTGAAGGCAGATTTGGAGATACACAAAAAACCTGTATGGTTAGTCGCTGATTATACAAGTGAAGGAATAGTTGGACAGATTGTGTACCATATCCACGTGGTATGATAGAAGCTCTAATAAATCTTTTAAGTTCAAAAAATATCATGATTGTCATGGTATGCTAGATGCAATTTCAAATTCTTTATACCTGCTGAGTAACTAGCTGAAACTGGAAAAAAAAAATCTTAGTACAGTGAGGAGTGTGGAGACCTGGAAAAAACTGAAGTTCTTCAAAACCATGAGAACAAGTCTACGTAGATTTAATTAAGCTTAACTGAGAAGTATTTTTCTACTGAGGAAGAAATAAACAATGTGGTGCATGCTGTCTGGGGCATGGGCATGCTTGTAGCTTTGACTCAGGTGGTGCAAAGGCAATTTATGTGACCAAAGCATTTACACCCCTGTAATATTCTGAAATAAAAAATACATATATGTATCAATAAATCACACCATACCCCATAAATATGCACAATTATGTGTCAGTTAAAAATAAAATAAAACTCATAAAAAAGAACATTGTGCCAAAATCTACCTCTGATTACTGCAGTTCAGGACTGTATCGCTTAGACTTTCAGTTTTAGGTATAGCCTAAGTAGTTTGTTGCATACCATGTTGGATATAAGTTTGTCCTACTGTTTCTCTAGTAAGACATCTTTTGAGATGTGATTTGTAATGCAGCACTTTTTACAACTTAAGTGCAGTTAAATAGTTCCAAACTGTACATACTGTTCAAAACCTCTCTCTCTTTCTTTCTTTCTGATGGGTTTCTTAATTCTATGTGAAAGTTGAACTAGGTGGACTCTGTAGTATCCTGTAAAAAAAAAAAAACTTAATTCTACCCTTCAAAAACAATGTGCCATTTGTCAAAAGCAATCTAGGCTGTTGGAAAGAGTTTTGAGTTCATAGGGAAGAAGTCTAGATTCATTCATTCAATCAACACATATTTATTGAAAGTATACTATGTACCAAGCACAGTTCTAAGTGCCAGAGATATAGAGGCAAACAAAATAGATGTTAATTCTATTTTCTAAAGCTTACAGTCTAGTGAGGGAGGCAGATCTTAAGCAAATAAATACAGAATTATAAACTGTGGTAAGTACTTTGAGGAAAAAGTAAAGGAGCAAGTGAGAGGTTACAACAAGTGTACTAGATTAGATTAGAAGGAAGTGACATGAAAGTAGAGAAATGAGGGTTGCATAGGAGTTAGGCAAAGAGTTGGATCTGAGGAACTGAAAGGAAGACAGAGTGGCTGAATCATAGTGGGCAAGGAGAAGAATGGGACCAGAGGGAAGGCTCTAGAGGTTGGCAGGGAGCAGATCACAGATGGTTTTGTATTTAATAGAATGTGTATTGAGGTTGAATTTTATCCTAAGTACAATGGAAAGCTACTGTAGGGTTTTAACTAGGGCAGTAACATGATCAGAGATGTATTTTTTAAAGATAGCTGCTGTATAGAGCTGAATGGATCAGAATGGCTCCTATAGCTCATCTTCTCTTTGATATTTCAATAATACCTGAAAATTAACATGTCAAAATCTAAACTCATTATTTAACCACCTCTCCAATTTCTCTTTTCAATTTATACATTGCTATTTAAAAGGTCCCAGCATTCACCAGCATTATGGCTGATTGTCCTCTTTACTAGTCTACCAAGTGCATCCATAATAAAATACATCTGCAGTACCTCACAGATTCAGTCAGTTGGTATGTATTGAGGTTTACTACCTGGCAGGATTTGAATTTCAGTTTATTCACTTGATTGCTGTGAAATCTATAGCATGTCTTTAAATATTCCCGACCTTCAGTTTCCTTAGCTATTAAAGTCTCATCATAATACAACGTTGTACAAAAGATCAAATGAGATAATCTATGCAGAAGGGCTTTGTAAATTACAAAACACTATAGTGTACATGAGTTTACTTATGTTGCTATTGTCATCATTATTGAGTCAAGGAGGAAAGAGGATCCAGAATAAAAGTAATATGAGTCATTGTCTCTGCTGTCAGGAAGTATACAATGTGGAAATACTGACATAATATACATTAAACAAGTAAATGCTAAAATGCCCAGTGCTATCAGGGGAAGGAGGAGGGAGGCAACTAACATTTATCTAACACCTACTATGTGCTAATGTTTTGAGTGCTCTATATATATCAACAGGAGTTCAAAACAGGGAAAGTTCAACTTCACCTGGGATTCCAAATATTCTTGTTAGTCTATTTACTTCCAATTTCAATTCTTCACAAAGTTAAATTTAAAACTATCCTACCCACCCCACTTTTATTTACCCATAGATTGCCTCTTTTTCTACTTTACAAATATAATAATGGGCATCAGGTAAAAATGTCTTCAAATTTTTTCCTTTTTAACTTACCTGTGAATATTTATTCAAATATTTATTCACTGACCTAAAAATAGTATGCATCTAGTATATGTTAGGTGTGATCCAGGCACTAAGGATATAACCATGAACAATAGAGATAAGTTGTTTATATATTCTATTTGGGGAGACAGATAATAAACAATTACATCTGTAACTGTAAAGATATATCCACTTTCACCACCTTCATTTTCTCCAGGAAGGGATAAGTATCCCTTCCTCAATAAGGTTAACTTCTCCAAATATGATCTTGATTCCACACCCATAAGACTGTTTTCTATAAATGATTTACTCCCTCTAGTACCTTTTATTTTTCTCTCTCAGCCAGCTCCTTTTCCTTGGCCTGTAACATATTCAAGTATTCTCCATCCTAAAAGAAAAAAGTTTCTCATTGATACTACCACCTCCACATGCTTGTTCCACCTTTCTGATTCACCATAAGCCTTCTTGAAACAGTGGTCTAAATTCAATGTGTAAATTTCTTCAATTATCATTTTTGTCTCAAACCACTCAATTTTGCTTCATTACCATTTTCCCACTGACACTGTTTTCATTAAGAATATTGAAAAAAAAAGAATATTGGATTACCATTTGGGGTGGGACACAAATAATAAACAAGTGAAGTGAATACATTATATGTCAGATGGAGACAAGGATTAAAGGGACTAGACATGAAGGGTGGGTTTGCAATTTTAATTGAGCACATAGTTATAAAGTCCCCCAGCTTCTATCCCTGAACATATCTATATATGTGCCCATCCTTACATCTTTTTACCTGGGAGAAAGAGATGTCCCTCCTAGTGTATAAAGTCTATAGTCTACTTCTGAAAACTTCTGAATCCTGTGTCTTCCCATATCCTCCAGGGACGTTGCTGTATCAGTTATCTCTTTTCCCTAACTTTTTTCTATTTGGGAAACAGCATAGCTTCATGAATATGAGTATAGGCTAATGAGACTGTTTGGGTTCAAATCCTAGGTCTACTACTTATTACTTTTACAATCTCAGAAAAGTCACTTCACCTCCATCTCTATCATAAGGTTGTTGTAATGATTAAATGAGATAATATATGCTCAGTACTTAGCAGAATTCTTGACATAGAGTATGTATTAATATTAAATACATGTTAAAACTACTATTATTTTCATTACTGAATCCTTCCTCTCAGCATGTAAACATGCCCAATTCTCTCCCATCTTAAAACAAGCTGAGAGAGAATGTGAGAGAGAGATTGATCTCCTCTCCACAGCTGGGTTCTACATTATTCTTCCCCATTCAAATTCATGTTTCTTGAAAGAATCTACTTTCATAATATCTACTTCCTCACCTCCCATTTATATTTAAAATGAATGCATTATGGCTTTCCTTCCCATAGTTCCACTACACATGAAAAGATATTTAACATCATTAGCCATTAGAGAAATGCAAATTAAACCACAATGAAATAGTACCACAATTTATCAAAATGGCTAAAATAAAAAACAGTGATTAACACCAAATGCTGGCAAGGCTGCAGAGAAACTGAATCACTTATATAGTGCTGGGGAACATAAAATGATACAGCCACTCTGGAAAACAGTTTGTCAGTTTCTGAATAAAACCACACATACATTTACCATACGACCCAGTAATCACACTCCTGGGCATTTATCCAAGAGAAATGAAGACTTATTTTCACGCAGGAACTTGTACACGAATGTTCATGGTAGTTTTATTTGTAATAGCTCAAAACTGGAAA